>JABMIG010000163.1:0-205000 GCA_013187285.1 Cyclotella cryptica | reverse complement strand
TTAAACAATCAACATTCAACTAGGACTGCATTGGAGATAGCTCTCTATATGCTGTTGATGCTGCACTAGTGAAAGTGAAGTAAGTAGTATCAGTTTGTCATGCATTAAGTTTGTGTAATTTTTATTCTTATGAATGCTGCTACATGATGAAAACCACTTTATAATTTCATGAAAGTAATTGAATTAAATTAAAACATATCTTCCACTTCAATATCACATTGGATTCCAACTGGTCGAATGATGAGTTGTAGTTTGAATTCTATGCTGATACACTCATCTCAAAATGATACCAATGGGACCACCAATAATGATACCCTGGGTAGCATCAGAGATGAACCCAGCCACGGTGTGACATGATCAGTGGTTTTCCTACCGTCTTGTGGAGCTGTTCATAGAAGAGATGGACTAGCACTTGAGTGGGGCAATTTCAAGGAATAGATGGCTGGCATAAAAATGGGTTTGATGGTAAAAACATCCAACTGATGACCATTTCCCATGAATTGACTGGCAATTTTTGCCGAGTTACAATGTTTCCTTTTTGATGTTCAATTGTTGTCAAATGAGATTGCATCTAATGATGACTTAAGATTCGTATCAACGTTTTAGCATCTCATCAACATTTTCGTCTGATACTAAGAAAGTGGTGATCATGCTCAGACACTAACTATTCCTATAAAAAAAGGAAGGCACATCATTTTATTGTGGGCATCCACACAATTACTAGAGGCTTCTACAGCTTACAGAGAGAACCAAAGTGCCATGTTTACTTGGATGACTGCCTGAGTGAACCTGGATTCACTTAGCCTCAGCCATCACAATGGGTTATAAAAGCTTGCTACAATTGCAAATTTTGCAATAAAATTTTACTTTGGAATTAATTGTGCATGAGAATTTACATTGCAGCCATCACCACTACCATGATACACAGTATCGATTCCATGCCTTGACCTGAGCCGTTTAAAGGAAAAATACCAGAAAATATTTTTCTCAGGTTAGTATGCTTTGATGGCTTGTATTTTGAAATTACGAGCTTTATAACTACAAAAGCAAATACCTCATTTTACATGATATATCATGAATGAAACATGTGAAGTGCTCTCGATGAGTTTTGGAGATAACTTGGGAACAGTTGCATGCCTGTTCCCTTCTCAGTCCTACTTGTGGGAACTGTCCATTAAGACGTTTTCTGAGAAGAAAACTGGTCTTGGATATCTCTTTCTCAGGTACATGTTGATTGTGTACCATGTCTTGGATATTATTTTCTGTAAAGTTTATATCCTATGATTTTGTACTTCCTTTGTATTGCAAAGTGAAGGAGACCTTTATAATTCCCAGGTGAAATCTCTGGAATTTACACATGTAATAAGAATTTTGGCCCATGCCATGCATATGCATACACAACATGCTAGCTACCTTTCTGACAATCACACTAATGGTTTCATTTGGATCAGGGAACTCTGTCTCTTTCTTACCATGCATGGTTCAAGTTTAAGACAAGGATTTAAGATTCTTGAAATTATTAGATTATTTATGAGCACAGCAAAATTCTATTTGCACAATAGCCTGGTCAAATGAACATGGAATTTCATAATAATTCAATGAAAAAGGGCAATTTTGGGGGAGCTATTTATTGCCAAAATGGCAATGTAGATTATACGTGTCGACTATATATTTCATACAGATATGAATATGGCACTGTTGATTCTGTGTTCTGAAATGTATCTTTTCTCAAAATGTGTCTGGGTCACTCCTGTCATTGCCCAAAACTTCTTGTGCACTCCTGTCATGACATTGTGCTGGCATTTGCATATGGTCAAAATGCAAAGCTGCACTTTCACTTTGAAAGTTCTGACTGCATTCATACTGTTGTCCCCATAATTCAAAGTATGCCGTAAATCCTCCAACCACCATGGTCATGATGCTTCCAATTTGTACATGGCTGAGGCCGATGATGGCACCTCCCTATTGCAGGTACCATGTTAAATGATCAGACACTTACCCTTGCACTGATGAGCCTCCCCCATGCCTTCCCCTTCCCACCCTAATAAGTGACATAAAAAACAGGCAAGTACCTCACCCTCCACCCTATCCATGAACACTTGCTTGCAAGCCAATACATCTTGTACCGATGAGGCATGTTCTCAGGCATGATAATGTTGCTTATGGCAAGTAGATTCCTCCATCATCATGGTTCCGTAGCTCTTCCGGCCAAGCCTGCTTGGACAGGTGAGTTCACTGTTGATATAAAGTCGACA
Source organism: Cyclotella cryptica (assembly GCA_013187285.1). Lineage (NCBI taxonomy): Eukaryota > Bacillariophyta > Thalassiosirophyceae > Thalassiosirales > Thalassiosiraceae > Cyclotella > Cyclotella cryptica. The sequence goes on along the minus strand of JABMIG010000163.1, from coordinate 202,745 downwards.
CATACATTATATGTTTTTATTGCAATTGCTCAGCAATTTTTATGCATGTTGCATAAATGTTCCCCCCTTTTGAATGAAGGCCAGTGTGCTCTTTCAACCATACTTGGTTTTCTTCCATTTCAACAGTACCCCAACCTAGGTTGTAAATTCTAATGTTGGTTACTGTCTCAAAAACACAGTAACCAGTAATCGATCGGAATTACTACAGTAATTCTGGTCGGTTATGGAAATATTACTGTGTCACAGTGTCAATTTTTGGGTCCCGTTACAGTATGAGTATATATACTCCTACCATCATGATCGACAAAAATATTTCTGTTATATTCCTATGGAATTATGTTACTGTTGTTACTGTTGAAGGTTTTTCTCTAAGTCTAAATTACTCTACACAACACTAATTCTGCAGTCATGTTCTGATGTGGTAAAGTAATATTACTGTTGTATTACTGTAGTAGGAATAATACTGAGACTATTATCCACATTGTAAGAACATAGAGTAACCACTTCAATTACATTAAACAATTACTAAAATAGTGCTGAAAAAAAAACCACCCACAGGACAGGAACCAAATTTGTGGGGAAAAAGCAATTATTAAACCCTCCTCTTCTCATTGTGCTTTCCTGCTGCCGTTTGCTCTCCACCGCTTGACACCTGCATTCTCTTTATTCCTCCAATTCTATCATTTCATCTATCACTCCATCTTTTTCATAAATCTTCAAACCAATTTCCTCCGCTTCTTCTGGATGCTGCTTGAAATAATCCTCCATCATACCGTAGAAATCGCAACCCTTGTACGATTCTGTGGTTCATTAATATCAAATCCTGGACACAAACAAAATGCAATACTTATACCTATAGCGCTTGGCAGGCTTCTCTGAGGCATCCTCGTTCAATTTCTTGAGAACACAACAGTTGTCTTCCAGAGTAAAACCATTGACTGCACTAGGACATCTATTCAGAGGATACCGTCAATGTCATGAAACTACAGACCTCCAAATTTTGCAGTCAGCGCAGTTGCAAATCGATCATCTCTTGTGCTCTTCTCTTGAGTTTTAAGGACTCCCAGCCTTCATACCATGCCCTGAATAGAAGAATGGGAATCCTCTTCCTTTCCTCCCAGAGATCTTTACCGTGAAATTGGTTGAAAGACTTGTCTTCATACAACTAACTGGATTTTTGGTTAGCCTTTTGACAAAGACCTGACTTCTCATGGCTATAAGCTGCTGCAATGGCTGCCTGCTTCTTAGTCTTCTCTGTCCCTAAATTAGCTCGGTGCCCTCCCTTATTCCTCTTGGTGACCTTCCAATGGCGCTTTGCTTCCCCGATTCCCAACAAGTTTGAAGAAGTCTTGCACCCCAGCCTGCCAAGTACCTCAGTGAATGGTCTGGAGTAGTTCGTGTGCCACTCATGGCTAATGTAATCAAGATTCTCAGCAGTTATCAATAAGTGCCTGGACTTGAAGTATCTCTGCTTAGTCTAGAAGTCATTACGCTCTGCCAAAACTTATCAATCAACCTAGCTTCCTCCTGTTCTTTTTCCTCTTTACACAGAAAGTGGTTAGGCTCAAACATCTTTGTGATTAACCGTTGATATGCCAACCTGTCCTTCAGATCCCTGTTCTCTGTTTTTGAAGCAAATGCCATTATGGTGGGATCAAGACTCAGCAAATGAGATACACAAACTACATCATTCAAGAAATGGGGTTTGTAACACTCCCATATCCAAGGCATCCAAAACTTGAAGACCTTGAAGGCATCGCCAGGAATAGCCTCATAAGTAGACTTCACATGCTGCCCCAATAAGTCGTGACTGTCCTGAGGCGTCATCATCCTCTTCATCACTCCCTCTATCTTCAGTGTCATCCGATTCATCTGATAAATAGTCACCTATCAAAGAAAAAGAAATATATGAGGTAACACTCTGAAAAATATAAAAAGAAACAAAATTACTGTACCTTTCTCCAACCCAGTTGTCTTCAATCATCCCATACTCTTCGGTAGATCAAACTCCAAGTCACTGCCACATGCTAGCTACAACTTAAGAGCTGAACAACTGTCACTGTCCCATTTCTAAAATACCCCATCAATTTAAGATGTGTTTGGCAATAAACCAGGGATCATTTTTGTCACCATGCACCATGCAGCATGTGTTTGAGGATGGTGGCGGGCGCATGGTGATTGGACGGGTATTGGTGGAGATATGGAGGATTTCCTGTGTGGGGACGGCGGCAAGTGGATCCTATCAATTTAATAGTTGATCACAGGAAATAGCAAGCAAAAATACAAATCATTGACCAAGCGGGATGCAGGCACGGGGTGATTGGACAATTATTGATGGAGATATGGATGATTAACTTAGCGGCGAAGACCCATGGCTGTTGACTTTGGGTTGGGGAAGTAAGTGACAGCTGCAGCAAGTGCAGTTGAGAAGGGCAATGAACAACCAGCCGTGCATCACAAGAATGGACAGAAGGATAGACTATGTTCTGGATACCTATTTGGTGGTTACAGGAGGTTACTGTAAGATTCCGTGCCACAGTTTGATCTAAATCGTGACAAAAGACATCTAATTACTTCACGACTTTTACAGTAATACTCCACGTACAGTAATGATGTTACGGTCCAAAATAGTAATTATTCCGGAGTAATGCGGGATTTCACCCGAATTCTGCCAGAATTTACAATTACGACCTAGGCCCCAACAGAAATCCAAGAATATCACCAAATCTGTACAAAAATTTAACCCTAAGTCAAAAACCAGTCACAAATCTTCCAAACCCTGACAAAAGAGTTGAATGTCTTTGATAACCCACACTTTTTCCAGCATAACCCACCTCAGTTTATATCCAACCCAGAAAACAAGTATGATGTTTTAGTTGCACTTGTTATTGCAACTAACTATGTCTTGTGCACCAAATGTCCTCCAAAATCATTTCCAAGCATACCCAAAAACACATTGTGGGGAATTAGACAAAAAGAAATACTGAGACAATTTAAACATTCATATGCCAACATGATACGTATTGCCCAAAGGATGATCAATGACATTGGCCTTTTGTTAATCTATCTCATCAAGTATCTCAAGGAGTACGTGTAACCCATTTGAAACTATGAGACCCTGAAGCTCCATGGAGGAGATTATAGTTCTGTTAAGTCTCCTCACTCCAATGAAGAAGATGGAAGTAGTAGAGGTGCAAATGAAGAGGGAGTTCTAGACAAACTTGATGAAGCCTCAAATGGAGGTGGTGATGATCCACTTGTTTGAGAAATTTAATGGTGATGTCAGTTACGTGGGGCAGTAATGGCTTGGCCTTGGGGATAAGGCATCTTAGAATTTCTGCAGTCCAGCAAACATTAGTCAAGATCTTGAGTTATGTCATCTTTACTTAATAATCACTCTTGTTAGCACATACATTATACATTAGACTTTGACTTGAAACTTTCAGTAGCAAGTTCTAAACTCACCACATGTCGAAGTCTAGTCAAGGAGTACAATATCCCATGATGCATAATTCAACATGTACACTCTGCAACTGATCTGAATTCACAACAGAACTCAGAGCTTAACCAAAACTTGACTGCCAATTCAACACATAGATTCTACTAAACCACCTCATTCAAAATGTACATTCTCCCATGATGTACATTCTAACATAATGTACTCTCTCCAACTTCAGTTCTACACTCACCACATGTATAAATCTATTCAACACATACAATTTAATATGTTACATGTGTTGACAAGTGCATTATCCAACTGATTGGAACCCCCAATATGAGTCACAAGAGTAAAATGTTATACAATATGTGTAAGTCCACTTGACATGTACAATATAGCATGTTTTGTGTGTTGACATGTATATTCTCCAACTGATTGAAATCCCCAACACGAGTCACAGCGTAATATCCATTGTTGCCTATCACTATGTTGGGTTTGTCGGGGACACGACATGTCTTCGGAGGCTCTCAAAAGAAAGTCTTTTGTCACGTCATATGACATGAGTGACATGTCGCAAGATGTCACCGAGACATGTCGCGACATTAGGGGTTTCCAAGGTGGCCCAAAGAAAGCCGCCGTGTCGCGACATTTCGAAGATGGCGACATGTCGTCACCTAGTAGTACTTAGTAGTTGTAATTGTTAGTAGCAATACTAAGTGGCTTAATCCAATAGTCATTAACTAACAGATTTAACTACATTTAGATCAGTTGAAGAACCAGTTGCTAGTTACTAAAAAATGATGCATTAGACATGTAAATACCCCTTGAACTACATTAAAATCTGCTACTCTTCTTCACCCTCCTCTCTCCTGATGACCTGAATTCCCTCAGCTTGTGGTGTGTCTGCAATGTCCTTACACAATTCATCCTCAATTGCAAACGATTCTGTCACATCATCTCCATCTGTTCCTCGAGGTACCACCCACCATCGATTCCCTTCTTCCTGTTGCTCCGATACCACTCCAGATTCTTGGAGTGGATTGTGAACATCTTGTCTGTCAACGCCTCAACAAAAACAAGATCCTTGTACTTCTCAAGTAACCTAACCTCTGACACAGCATCATTACTCTTGATGGCCTCCTTCTCCCAATCCTCTATCCAAGCCCTGAACACACGAGTTACCCTTGTCTCCCTCAAAGCCACACAATCAACTCCCCAATTCTCCAACTGCAAATCGAAGCTGTTGTAAACAAAGTGAGTGAGTTAGTAAATAGTTCAAGACATGCTGCTACAAAAGCATAACTCACTTGTCATCATCATCACAGAACATGGCGTTGGCTCCTGTAACATCGATACGCTCGTTGGATTCACGCTTGTCCCTAGCCGCAGACACCAACGCTGTCGTATACACAATACTCCTCTTTTTGACAGAATCCGCACCCATAAGTGTACGGTTGCCAAATTTAATTCCCTAGAACAAACAAACCAGAGAAATTCTCACCTTGGGAGAAGAACTGGCGTGTAGCTTTGTTTAGCGGCTAGTTAGGCGCAGAGGCTGCAGGTCCTGGTTCACAATGTGGGCTGGGATGTCCATGGTTGGGTGGGAGGCAGTAACAATTTAATTGAAAAAATGTTAGTATGTGTGTGTGCGAAAAATTGTGAAACAAAAACCAGATGGATTCTCACCTTGGCGGTTGGATGGTTGGCTAGCTGTTGTTGCTAGCTAGTAGGGCTGAAGGCGGCCTGACTAGTCGCACTGTGGGCTGAGATATCCCAGTGCGGGTTGGTGGAATGTAACAATTTAATTGAAAAAAAGTGTGTGTGGTGTCAGAGCGAAAAATTGTGAAACAAAAAACAGATGGATTCTCACCTTGGCGGTTGGATGGTCGGCTAGCTGTTGTTGCTAGCTAGTGGCGCTGAAGGCGGCGGCCTAATTCGAACTGTGGGCTGAGATATCCCAGTCGAGTTGGTGGCACGTAACAATTTAATTGAAAAAAATGTTAGTATGTGTGTGTGCGAAAAATTGACGAAACAAAAACCAGATGGATTCTCACCTTGGCGGTTGGATGGTCGGCTAGCTGTTGTTGGTAGCTAGTGGCTGAAGGCGGCGGCTAATTCGCACTGTGGGCTGAGATATCCCAGTGCGGGTTGGTGGAATGTAACAATTTAATTGAAAAAATGTGTGTGGTGTCAGAGCGAAAAATTGACGAAACAAAAACCAGATGGATTCTCACCTTGGCGGTTGGATGGTCGGCTAGCTGTTGTTGCTAGCTAGTCGGCTGAAAGCGCTGACTAATTCGAACTGTGGGCTGAGATATCCCAGTGCGAGTTGGTGGCACGTAACAATTTAATTGAAAAAATGTTAGTATGTGTGTGTGCGAAAAATTGTGAAACAAAAACCAGATGGATTCTCACCTTGGCGGTTGGATGGTCGGCTAGCTGTTGTTGGTAGCTAGTCGGGCTGAAGGCGGCCTGACCTAATTACACTGTGGGCTGAGATATCCCAGTGCGAGTTGGTGGCACGTAACAATTTAATTGAAAAATGTTAGTATGTGTGTGTGCGAAAAATGTGAAACAAAAACTACATGGATTCTCACCTTGGCGGTTGGATGGTCGGCTAGCTGTTGTTGGTAGCTAGTCGGCGCTGAAGGCGGTAATTCGAACTGTGGGCTGAGATATCCCAGTGCGAGTTGGTGGCGTAACAATTTAATTGAAAAAATGTTAGTATGTGTGTGCGAAAAATTGTGAAACAAAAACCAGATGGATTCTCACCTTGGCGGTAGGATGGTCGGCTAGCTGTTGTTGGTAGCTAGTCGGCTGAAGCGGCGACCTAATGAACTGTGGGCTGAGATATCCCAGTGCGAGTTGGTGGCATGTAACAATTTAATTGAAAAAATGTGTGTCGTGTCAGAGCGTAAAATTGATGAAACAAAAACTACATGGATTCTCACCTTGGCGGTTGGATGGTCGGCTAGCTGTTGTTGGTAGCTAGTCGGCGCTGAAAGCGGCGTGCCTAATTTGCACTGTGGGCTGAGATATCCCAGTGCGGGTTGGGAGGCATGTATCAGTGTAATTGAAACAATTAATTAGTGTAAACGTGCCATAAGCCAAATCAAATAGAAAAATTGTGCCCTCACCTCATGAGTTATACCTGTTGAAAGAGTTCGCTGCGGGCTACGAACTGTTGGCGATGGCACAGTCTAATGCTTTCTATGGCGGGAGATATCTGCGGTCATGGTGGGGAAGGATGGAACTATTTAATTGGAAGCGTGTTGTTCCCGATTATGAAGTTCAGGGTGTTGTGCCTGTTGTGCATATAATAAAGGAAACAGAACTGGTCTGTATCCTATCTACTTCTCACATAGCGGTGATGTAACAGACAGACTGGATAAGACATGTGACTCACCCAAATGACACGTGACTGGGTGGGATTAGAGCTAATAATGTCGCCGACATATAGGATGTCACCCAGATTTGGTGACATTGTCGTGTCATGGTGACATTATGCTGACATGTCCCCGACAAACCCAACATAGGCCTATCACTCACTGCCAAATCGACATTCTACAGTAGCACCAAATTGGAAACATGCATCCAACGTTGTGATTGGACTCCTCTTGTAACTCCCTATGGTACATTCTACTCTCACCACATGCCTAAGTCCAGTTGACACATACGAAATTCCCTGTTAAATACGTTGACATGTATATTCTCCAACTGATCGTAATCCCCTACATGAATCGCGAAGTAATAACAGTTAATTACCTATCACTGACTGCCAAATAAACACGTTCATTTTACAACAACACCGAATTGGAAATGTACATCCTACATTTTACGATTCGATAAGTTAGGTCTGCCAACCACATCCATAGAGTTGTTAGCACTACCACTACAGAGAGCCATTATTGTAGCACTACAGAGAGCCGTTTACATCCATATAGTTGTTCGTACTACAACGATCCGTTAGCATCAGTGAAGCCACCTACCAACAAAAAAAGGCAATAGATACCTTTTAGCATTCTGGTTCCAAAAATGTAGTAAACAGGTCGACAAGTCAGTATAAATCTATGATACCTGTTGGCGTTTAGGCTATAAATGGCGAGGGTTACATCGGGGGAGCTATTATTTAGTAGCTCCCCCCCCTGTTAAACTCTGATTGCCCACGATTCAAAAAAGCCACGTCTTGACCGTGCGTTCTAAGCCAACAATGTTTTCTAGAGAGGAGAGGTACAATTTTTTTTACGATTCCTTAGGAATCGTACAATCACACACAAACGTATCTCTCATAACGTCAGGGCTGTGATCTAGGGCTGTTTCGTTCATAAAGTTAAGTGTAGCCCATGGAATTTGTATACGTCATTTTGTGCGAACATCACAGAGGGCTTATGTGTCTCGATTTACGAACTAACCACTAGAGAGACCCAGTAGAAAGGCTACATCCACATTACTATTGTACAGTACCGTATTACATATTACGGTCTCCGACGGTCTCAACAACCTTGACGAAGCGAGCAGCGAAGCAGATGTGAGGTGTAACAATTCAATCATCCACCCTCTCGACCAGACCCTACTGATACCAGAATAATACAGCGACCAAACAATGGTTAGGAAAAACCGTTCCGTCCCCTATCTCTTTCTGCTAGGCCTCAAATCGTTCAACGCTGCCACGACATCAAACGAGAACCGCAGCCACGGCCATATCCGACGGCGGCGTCAACAACAACAACAACCTGCATGTCACCCCTCTAAAAAATACCACACTCACATGTCCCTCGGCGCGACGTGCACCAACGACAATGTGTATCCTCCTTCTTGGGACAATCCGCCCATGAGCGAAACGTTCTTTTTCGACGATCCACAGAAATGTTGTGACTTTTATTTCAAGGGGTTTGACAAGTGTAACATAGTTGATGTTTGTGGCGGACCGACTACGAACCCGCCCACCACGAAACCCACAGTCGGCCCCACTGGTCAGCCGCACCATCAACAGCCCTCTGTTCCCAATACAAATCCTACACTCGGCCCCACCGCTGCCACGGCCGATCCCAATCAGCCCTACGTTTACCCTGCAAGCAACCCCTGTTATTCCCGAAAATGGCACCCCGACACATCGTCCATCCTCCCCGCTTGCACCAACAATCTCGACTATCCCACTTCCTGGAACAACGGCATCATGGACGGAATTACCATGTTCACTGACCCAGTAGCTTGTTGTCAGAAATTAATGACGAGCGGTGGAGCTGCGGACTGCGTAGTGCACGAGGATGAAGTGTGTGGAGTTAAGACGTCGAGTCCTACCGCGGGACCGACGGCAAGGCCAGTTCCTACAACGCCGAAACCCACTACCGGACCAACTCAACCTAGTAATGACGGAAACGGTGGGTGCTCCTATACCTTGTGGCATCCAGATTCCAGTGAGTCCATGCAACTCTTTAGAAACATTCTTTGCGTCTTTTCTATTTTTGCAAGTTTCCTAATCTTACTACGTTACTTTCACCTACAGCCTTCAAAGGATGCACCAACTCGCCCAAAGGGACGTATCCCGTCCAATGGGATCAACCGGAAATGGCGTCGCGGTACTTCTTCGATTCATTCGAGGGATGTTGTGGTAGTTTCTTCAAGAATCGTGAATGCATCAAGACGGATTTATGTCCCGTGGTTCCCGAGAATTGTTCAGAGAATAAATGGTGAGTGACTCGGATGAGTCTTGGTGGACTAAGACCTTGTATCATGCGATGTGCGTATTTGACTCTTTTCTTTTCCATCACGAATCCCCGAAGGCATCCCACCACTGACTTTAAAACATGTACCAACTCTCTGGACTACCCACCCAGTTGGGCCAACCCGCCCATGAGTGACAATTATTTGCATGATTCTTATGAGAAATGTTGCGCTGCTGTTTTTTCGGGTCGCGCTTGTCCAAAAGTAGATGTTTGTGTGCCTGTGGAAGAAGTCCCTTGTTCCGAACAAATGTGGTGAGTCGTGTTCGTGGTTATTGTGTCCTGCCCTTTTGGCCTTGTTCTTTCAACAGTGTCTTGACCGAATTCTCGTACTATCTATCCTTCTTATCCTCATTAATACAATTCAGGCACCCCACAACCGACTTTAAAACATGTACCAACTCACAAGACTTTCCACCAACTTGGGCAGATCCGCCCATGAGCGACAATTATATGCATGAATCCTATGAACAATGTTGTTCGGCCATTTTTGCTGGTCGTGTTTGTCCCAAAGAAGATGTTTGTGAACCGGAAATACCTTGTTCGCAGCAGCCATGGTGAGTTATCTCTCTCGCAACCGGCGCTCATGAGCTTCAGATTTTCTTTGGATCCGTTTTCATCAACAACCCTGCATGTGCGCTTGCAATTCATTATTGCAGGCATCCAACCACCGATTTCCAGACTTGCACCAACTCCAAAGAATTTCCTCCAACCTGGACTGTAGACAATTTTTTGCACTTGACATACGAAGCATGTTGTTTGGCCGTGTTCGATCACGTGCCATGCCCGAAAGACGATGTATGCCCCACTCCCGTTGGTGCAGTTTCTGCTACCCCATATCCTTCATCGAAGCCAACGACACCCACTTTGCACCCTGTTACTATCGGCCCGACTAGAAACTCATCGACGACTATGACTGGCGCCCCGACTGTCCGCCCATCTACGAAACCTACCACAATGAGTCCTACATCCAAACCTGTTGTTTGCATTCCCGCTAAGTGGCATCCTGGGAAGGATAGAACATGCTCCAACTCTCCCGTTTACAATGAGTTATGGGATCTGCCTTCATTAAGTGTAACGTATTTGCACGATACGCACGCTAGTTGCTGCCAGAATTTTTATGGCTTGGAGACATGTGGCAAAGAAGACATCTGCAATCCAGAGAATAATGTACCTTACAGCACTGTATTACCATCGACACTTCCTACCCCAAAACCATCACCCCACCCAACTGAAAGGCCAACCGATGACTGGTGCAGTTTGAAGACGTTCCATCCAATATCTGTATTCAATAGAAAATGTACAAACGACGATCATTATCCTCCGTTATGGAATTCAATGACTTCTACTTATTTCTTCATATCTCCACAAGAATGCTGCTCTACATTTTACAGCGGCGGACCGTGTGAAATCGTCGATATATGCTTGAATGCCAGTAGAGCTCCTGTAAATGTAGAGAATTGTGGGAAGAAATGGCATCCTACAACAGAGACAAATAGAGTATGTTCCAATGGAGACAAGTATCCACCATTATGGGATTCGATGGGGGATCAATTCCTTTTCGAAACTGCGAAGGAGTGTTGTGAGGCTTTTTATACTGAAGGCAATGGCCAATGTGATATTGAAAATACGTGCTAACATTATAAAGCATTTGAATGTTCATTTCATGAGTAATTCGGGTGAAACAGTGTGAGATGGGTGAAGGTGTATTTGGTGAGGGGTGGGCCCGTTCAAATTACATGCTCGGGCGTCGAAAGGAATGATTTTTCGACGCGGCTCTTCGCCATGGCGGCCAGAATGCTAACTCTGGCGCGCTCGATCATCTCGCATTTTATCCAAGCATGTTGAACTTTGTCATCACGGGTGTTATTGGTCTCAAGTTTGAGAAGATCAAATGGGAAGTGTACTGTAATAGAGATTCTATACAAGTACAGTCATGATAGTGTCCGCTGCACGAGAACATCTCCGATCCATGTGCACGAGGTTAATAAACATTGTCGGCACAACCTAGATGCATTTTTATTTCATTTACACTTATTTCGCATTCAGGGTAAGTGAGTATTGTTTTTCCACAGATGCTATGTTTCAGGATTTTTTTAATTTTCGAGTATCATTCCCCAAAAGTCAGTAGTCAATGTGTTAAAACTATCTGCTTTGGGGGTCAGAAAAACATTCTTACCACCACCTGATGCACACCTGCCAACAAAGACTGTTTCCTACCCCCGCATCCCCTGTTGCAGTTGCAGACACCTGATTACCTTTTTTACTGTTGGTGGAAAAAAAGTATTATCCAACCGTTTTATCTCTGCTTACTATATCCAACCGTTTTATCTCTGCTTCCCTTTGATAATTATACAATTTAATTTAACATAGGTGTACATTCTACTGTACCATCCCTTCGATGACCAGTTGTCTGGATAAGGAATCATCTACCTGGAAAGAAGCGGATAATGGCCAGATGACAAAGGACAGGCAAACCATGGATAAAGTATGCAAACTTAACAACTAGCAGACCACTTTCAGCTGCTCATCAGGCATGTATAAGCTCCCAATCCTTCAAGGTAAGACCAGTTTCAGCAATGGCTGCTATGTTTTTGATTGCTAATTTTTTGGTTATGGAGTATGAGGTTGTCATAGGGATGTAAAGATACCAACTTTCTTGTTTTGAAATGAGCCGTGTGTACAATTGAGTTAAATATGTAGCACAAAGATGCACGAAATGACCGTTACATACAGAACACAAAAATGACAGTATGAATTTGTCATCGGCATAGCATGCCGTTGGGGGGTGCAGTTGTCATTTTCGACAGTTTTGACATACTACACAACAACCATGTCGCGAGCGACCGGAACTGATGGAAATTGGTAAAAGATCATTTGAAACAACATGCTTATCTTTAACCATGACCTCGTTGCTGTGTTCCTAAAACATTTGGGGAAGAACTGTTTTACGATAAACTGCAAAAGATAGATGATAGATAGCGGCAGCAACAAGGAAAATGTCGGCTATCTGAGCACAGTTGTAAACGGATGTAAATGGATGGGGAAACCCAAACAGTTTACAAGCAAAAACACTGTTAACATGGGGAGGAATCCCTACAAGAAAGTTTCTTTGCAAAATATACCTGCAAAAACCACCACGATGACATGTAACACGAGAAAACAGTGAGTGACTGTGTTTACTTATGTCACACCTGGACTTTTTAAAAGATACGCTAGAACAAAAAATGACGAGAACACTATTTTTTGGGTGACATCTCTCGGCAGGAATATGGGACAGGGACGACAAAGGAGCCACTTGAGGTAAGAGGCAAAATGATAAGATGGGATATATATGCAATGATTATGTTTATACCAGAACTCATTTGTTATGATGGGAACAATAAGATAAAGCTGCAACAGTCCCAATACATAACTCGATGGTGGTGGTCTGAGGACAGAATGTGAGCCGTGTCCACTTAGTTTATATATCATTTTTAGAAGGAATGATGTTGCATCAACTTTCCAAATTCAAATGTTGTACGTAAATTTTGATAATTATGTACATTGCTTTTTGGTTAGAACATTTTAAACAGGCCGCATGGCTTGGTACTGCCGGTGTCGGGGGTAGAGGCCTGGTCTGAGGGAACCATGTAGTGTGACGATGGTGATACCCATTCCATCTCGATCAACAACTTGGTCCGTGCTGAAAGGGGGAGTCCGATCCACAATGTTGAACACATCAGGTGTCTTTGTAGTCTAACCACATTCTTCTACGTTGAGAGCTACTGTTGAAGGGCACTGGGCCCAGAAAGCATCAAGGACCACATTTTGGATGCAAGTGAGTTGGAAGGTGTCACGGAGGGAGTCTCACACCGGATTCCATATGGCCGAGTTCCTGAAATGGCAGAGATCACAGTCAAAGGGGTTGCCCATGAGGTGATCTCCATCCCTAGCTGGCCAAAACTCCTTGTCTCGGGCGTTTTTGACTGCCATTTTGTCCTCGTCTCCATCTTCATTTTCTAGAATGGGGAAGGGATCCTGAGGGGCTTGGTGATACATGGCCCATGCCATACATTCTTGCATGGGGGGGAAATCTCCTGCCAGTGAAAGAAATTCAAGCAGAACAGCCCGGAACCATTCTTACGGACATTCCCACAGGCCTTGCAAATGCCCTTCCAGGTTAGGCAGTTCACAGGATTTCCACTTTCTCCAAAGATGAAAAGGAAAGGGGGTTGGATCTCCAAAGGGGTTGGATCTCCAAACCATCATCCCTTCCAAGAAATCACTGCAAGAGAGGTCATACATGCCAGCCTCCTTCATCCTTGTACCTGCCACATGTATGACATGGAGTATGGCTGAGGACCGGAGCTGGAAAAGCATTATGCAGCTTCTTGGAGGAAGAGTGTCCTTTAAAGAAAGTACTCAAAGGGAAGGTTATCGGTGATGAGGAAAGTCTCAGTGTCATTCAATAGCCCTCCTTGCTCAAGCTCTTCAAAGGAGACAAGGTTGTCAGCTTCCTGGAAATTAGAAGATTCGAGGGAGAGGTCATTGGATTGTAGACCAGCTTGATATTAGAGATTCTGGTTGTCCCATTAAGCTGACCCAAAACAAGCTTCAATTGCATCTCCCATCAGGTAAAAGGTGGTGACTAGTTTGGCCTGTGTAGAGATGACCACAGGAGTAGGGCCTCCGAACAGTAAGAGGAGAGCGCCAACATCAGAACATAGTCTGGATGTGGTAAAGACTTCCGAGGGGGAGCATGGGGCTCAGGGGGGGGGAATGTCAACCCACTCATTAGTGTCCCAATTCCAGAAGACATGTTGGAATGGATTTCCCCGAGGCTTGGGGACCTTGTATCTTTGTTGTCTTGCCCCTTGTCCCCGAGGCTTGGGGACCTTGTATCTTTGTTGTCTTGCCCCTTGTTCCAGTAATCAATTGTCAGGTGCAGTCCCTTGAGATATCGGATGGCTCACGTGTAAGTTTGCATGAAGTACGTTAGGAAACCCCTCATCTGCTTGAGGCGGAGTCAAGGGAGTGAGGGGATATGAGAAGGAGGGAATCAAGCTGTTGGACCAGAGATGAGTCTTTGCCCATTTCTCTGTGGAAATGGTGTTTTGGATTTGGACCTAACCCTGGGTGTGGAGGGTCGGCTCAGTTTGCTTTTGGGATGCATCTTGCACCCCCAAGCAGCCCACGTCAGAGCAGAATGTCCGTGGGTTTCTAACATAATGGTTTGACATCACCCATGTGCCTTCCATCATTGGCGTAGACAGAGGTTTCACTGGCTAACATTCCATCTTGGCGCTACTTGAAAACCCAGTATTTTGTAGGGTTGTAGGCAAAGTCCCTGGAGAGGTTGAGAATGACCTTTTCCAGTGATAGGGGTTGTTTAGGTCCTTCTGGTCTCTGTAGGCAATGTGCTTACCCTTGATGCTCATCTGTAGCAACCTTCCAGGGTAATCCCTCTGTCCAAAGTAGCTTCAAAAGAAAATGTCCCACTGCTGGAGCTTCTCCGCCTCTCACGATGCACTTGTCTGGATGTGAGTGATGTCAACTCCCATGAAGAGCAGAGAGGAGTGGCGGAAAAGGAAATTGTAAAACATCTCATGATAGTCACTGTCAGATTGGTAGGTACCCTCCTTGCGCTTTGTAGGAGGTTTGTGGGGAGAGAAAAGTATAGTGCCTAGAGGCATTTGTTAAGGCTGCAGGATGTTCCATTAAAGACAACCTGGACGTCTTGTGTCCCCTTGGGGACATAGAAATAAGGGACAAGGCTTTCCACAGGTCAGTTTTGAGATGACACTTCACCCACAGCTTCCGGACCTTGTCCGCAATCAGAGTAATATCATTAGGAGTTTTGGAGAAAGGCTGAGGTTGCCAATAGGGGGTGGGTGTATGCACCCACAGGTGGGGTTGGCCGTCTCTAGCATAGGATCTAAAAATCCCTGGCCATCTCCAGAAAAGGAGCCAAGACCCGCTCACCACAAAAATGCCCCAGTGTAGCAAATGCAATTGGCTGCAGCGGTGAGCTCCTCTGAACATTACGGAAGCAAGCACAAGCACCTCATGACACTGTGGGAAAGGGTGCAGTGTGGAGACTCTTACCAAATGGAGGTAGCTTTGTCGGGACCAAAACAGCAGAGAGGAGTGGGAAGAAGAAGACGGGCCTTGTGTTGGAGGCTCATGCATTGGATGAGTGAAGGAAGGACCAAAGGGTCTCCCAGAAAGATTGGATGACCTTCTGGTTCCACCAGATGAGCACTACCCATCTCCAGTTGACCAAGGCCACCCTCCATACGGCTTTCACCACGATGATGTACTAGGTACGCTTATCATAGATAGGCGGCGGTTTCTTCGTGGTGAAACCCTCCCAGGTTTGGACACCCACCTTTACTTACCCAATGTTAATTGCTAGTAAATGTACAAAAATATATAGGTAATTTTGAGACAAAAGCTGGGAAAGAATCCGAGCCTCCGCCAAAATTTTATCTGGCACGACCATGACATTTGTTATGCAACGTTTACCAGGATTCGACAGTCACTATTGCAATCTGGAAAGAAATGGACGGTCTGTCCGCTGTGACCTTGCTTGTGAGCCATACATTTCCAAGAATTCTGACAGCGGAATTCCTCCACTCCTGTGTTGGTGCACCACTCATGCACAGCATTCTCCTATGGGCCATTTTACATGTGTTATCTAGTTGATAGTCACGTAGTCATTGCGTAGCAGTTAAATTCATAATTTCACTTACGAATTAATCAATTACAACTATACGCAACTCCCTTGCTTGCCCAGTCCCAAGGTACGTGGACTCGATCAACCTCATCGGCGGATTGTTACTTCTAAGGTTATGACGCCCCTTCACGCTTAGCGTACGTTTGTGCCTCCGTGCGGCTTGATCATCTGTTCTCCTTTTGTCTGGGCTCTGCCGGACCTCTCGCTGTGTGAGCTTTCCCTTCCTCGCTCCGTGAGCGCATTCTTCACCGTTACTATGGTTCCTTTCTTCCTCGCGCTGTGTGCCACCATCTCCTTCTTTGCGCTGTGCACCATCACACTTCTTCGAGCTGTGCTTGCTTTCCTTCGAGCCGTGCCCATTCTCCGCCATCCTTATCTCCGAACTCTTTCTTCTCCTCGAGTTGCGTGCTCTCCATTTCATCAACGTATCACCTACTCTCTTCGCGATAGAATGCCTTCCTCATCAGAACCGTGTGCTCTTCCTTCCTGCGCGTTTTTCAGTTTATTGTTGCGTTCATCCTCCGGTCCATTGGTTTCTTTGACATCACCTGGCTCGGGCTCTTCCTTCTCCACGGCTTCGGACTTCGCACCTTCTCCAGCACGTTGGCAGCCCTTCTCTTTCTTTGCACCCTTTGAACTTCTTCAATCCTCCTTTGCTCGCTCTCCTACCATCTACCTTCACCGCCGGTTCCATGCTCCTCGCTCGTGGTTGATTGTCACGTTGCTGCTGTTGCCCATTCTGCAAGCTGATGCCACTCACCTTCATCTCGTTCATCTTCCAGTCATGACAAAATCCAACTCGCCTTCCCCGGACACCAAGCCTTCCTTCCCGAGCAGCTCTGCTCCTCGCGACGCCTCGGATTCTACCAGTGCGTCGCTCATGTCAAGTCCCTCCGCTGACGAACGCCTAGCCGCTTCGATTGCGATGGCCCTCAAGAGCCTCTTGACTCCCGCCTCGTTGGTCAAATCGGTATCCCCTCCTCAGGAGAAGCCTTCGGTTTCCCTTTGCTCCGGCCCCGAGGCCGAAGTTGCTGCAGGTCGAATCCTGGTCTCAGGTTTTGACCATGGTGACTCTCACGATTCCCGCAAGAAACTTCGCGACCGCGTCTATATCAAGCTCGTGCATGTACTCACCTTGCCGGACTAT
The DNA here is from genome assembly GCA_013187285.1 of Cyclotella cryptica. Lineage (NCBI taxonomy): Eukaryota > Bacillariophyta > Thalassiosirophyceae > Thalassiosirales > Thalassiosiraceae > Cyclotella > Cyclotella cryptica. Next base: position 185,718 of record JABMIG010000163.1, on the reverse strand, counting down.
TCTGCCCTCCTATCGTCTGACTCGACGGCAGACATATAGGCTCCTCTGCCATTGATACGCAAACTGCGATCAATGGTGTGATCGACTGGGCTATCACGCACGATGTTTTTTATGTGTGCAACATCCCTGTTGGGGTGGACCTCACGGACCTTCGTGCGGTCACTTGCGCAGAGGACTTCATGAACCTGCTTACAGGCTACAAGATGGTTACTTTTGACAAGGTGGCCCGTTACCAAGCCATCGTGAATACCCATGGGGTTGAAGTTGATGTTGAGAGCAGCACCTGGCTTCTCTCCGTTCTCGCGAAGTCTACCGAAGCAGTTCTTCTGGTTCAGGTCAAACAGACCTATGATACCCTTCAAGACTCCGAAAAGGGTGGTCTCACTCTATTCAAGTTACTTGTGGACCGCATCGACCACCGCTCCTTCGAATCTACCCAAGCCCTCATCAACTTTATCACCGGCTTCCAGCTTGTCAATTTTGACGGCGAGCATGTACCCACCGCCATTGCACGTTTCAACGCAGTAGTTTGTCTTCTTCCCACTGCGTCAATCCCTCCCAACATCATTGAATACTTCTTGAACCGAATGTCCGTATGCTCATCTGAGGATTTCAAGGAGGTTTGTCGCTCACAGCTCGGTTTTCTCTCCAACCCCATCTACTCCGTCTGGGCTATAGGGAGAGACCTCCTCACCCAACTGGATTGCTTTGCCACCACCCTCGAAGGCAAGTACTCTGCCCTCTCTACTCTCAAGAAATGGGATAGATCCCTTCACAAGGCTAGTGTCTTTTGGGCCTCTGCTCGTGGCTCATCTCAATCCTCTCCCCGCCAGCATCAATATCCTTCCTACCGCGAGTGGTTCCTCCATCAGACCTGTGCCACATGCGGCAAGAATCATCCCACCTGGGCCCATGGTAAACCTGACGCCCTAGAGAAGCGCGAACGCCACTGCAGCAGATGGGTGGAGCTCCTACCGATGGTTGGCATCCTTCCAATCTCCGTTTCAAGTCCCCATCTGCCAAGTCTAAATTCAACGCTGCAGTCCACCAAGCTATGATTGACTGTTTCGATGGTGATCTAAGTGACCATGAGCTTTACGCACATTTGGCTGGTCAGTCCGACACTGCTGCTAACTCTAGTGATGACCCATTTCAGGGTGTGGAATCCTCCAATGATATTCCTCCGGACTCCAATGAAGATTTGGGAGTTTCGGCGCTTGTTGCTGAGAGTCTCGGCAACCTCCTGTTAAACTAACAGGTGGCGGGTCTTGGTTTGGTCCCCGTGAGCGCCCTTGGTTTCAAATGTCCCAAATCACCTGGATACCGTGGTTCTTCATGCCTGTTTTCTTGGTGTGGCATGGCTTCTTCTTTACACTCCTGCTTCTTACTCTCACGTCGTTACTCCAACTAGGGTTAAGCTCACCCGCCACCGCTTCCAGACCCTTTGAGTTGTTCCTGGCCCCTACGGTTTGGTTATGGCATCTTAGTGTGGTTTTCATGCTACCCTCCACCGGACCTTTTGCCTCCTTGCCTCTTATGGCATGTGCTCTTCAGTCTCCATCTTCTGGTGGGCAGTTGGTGGGCTCTCTTTCCTTCCTCCCCTCTGGTGATGATACAGTCAGATCCTCGACTCCTTCACAAGATGCTCGGCCGTCAATGGCGGGACTTTATGTGGCGGATTCACAGCTTCCTTCTTCCACTGATGTGGTCGCTCAGTGCCGCCGTTCTTCCTTCTTCATCACTTTCGGTGTCGGGGCAACTTCTGTTTCTCATGCTTGGAGCAGTTATATTCCTGCGCTCTTTCAGTGCCATTATCTGCTCGCTTGGACATCATATGGACACAATCAGCAATTCCTCCCACCATCCTGAGGTCATTTTAGCTCCCACCTCTTGAGGTCAACCGACGGTCCGCCTCCATAGTATCCTCTTGCATCTCTGGATCCCTGTCTGATTGTGGCGTTTTCAGTGTTCCTTTGGCTGGCAGATTTTCTTGGCTATGTTCTCTACCAGACCTTGGGTTGCGGTCCTTCCATGGTGCTCTATTCCTTTGGTTCCTCCATCAGCGGCTTCTGCTCAAGTACACCCACTCTCCTCCACTGCTGGCTTCTCCTCCTCAGTTGGGGTGCCCTATCCGGATGCTGGTGGTGGGCTTGGGTATACTTTCTATATCTTCCCCGTCGTTCTATTCTCTTTGTCATGGATCTCTTTCGGGCGGATGTGGACAGCCTCCTTCAGGATGTGCTTGACAACATGCAGGACACACCATCTTCCTTCACCCTTCCGTACGACAGTCTTCTTCACTCTTGGCTTCGCCCTTTCGGTCCAGGTTGTTTATGGCCAGTGGACTACTCACGCCTCTCCTCCTGGGATGACCTTTGCCGCAATGTGCCTTCCAATCCAACCTCCCTGTCAGTTTTTGGTAGACACTCATGGCGGCTCCGTTGGCGATTTCGTCATGTTGCTAAGAAGGTGAACCTCCGCCTGGAGTGCCTACACCTTTCGGCCTCTATGCCTCACGTTGAGACATCATCTGTCACTGCACCACCGGCGCCTCCATCCACACTTGACAGCTTTGTGAGTAATTTTCATCCAGCCTTGGCTGGCATTCAAATGCTGACGATGGAGCGGATTGATCGCCTTCGCTTTCGCGCGGTTCCTACACACCGTACTGTTGCCATTTACCTCAAATCCTGCCGCGCCGCACTGCTCTCCTCATCCATTGACCATTTCACCTTTCCGGCTATGATGGAATCAGTGTTCAACCCAGTCGGTGGAATGTCCACCATACCCCTCATTGTGGATTCGGGAGCATCTTGCTGTATTAGTCCATGCCGCTCTGACTTTGGCTCTGACTATTCTGCCAGTGATGTAAAAATCACTGATCTTTCATCCACGAACTCTGTCAAAGGTAAAGGTCTCATCACTTGGCGGGTCCTTGACATTCACAGCAAAGAAGTTGAGATCCAACTTCCTGGTTATCATGTTCCCTCCGCTTTGGTTCGTCTCCTTAGTCCTCAGTGCCTTCTCTCTGTGGATTCTGTTGGCGGCGGTCATGCCACTCAGGACACATCCAAGTACCGCTTCCATCTCAACAATGGAATCATCCTCGACATTCCATATGGGCGCGCTAATCTCCCCATCCTCCTGCTTAGTCAGGGCACTGACAAAAAGATTGGTTTCTGGGCACGCTGCTTCGCTTTCTCCACCACAGAAACTAGCACCTGGACTTGAAGTATCCTCGATGCAGCTAATTCCAACCTTTCTCCTGCGCAGAAAGAGCTTCTCTTATGGCATCACCGCCTCTCCCATGCCGGGCTGTCTACTATTCACAATCTTCTGCGGGTGTGGCGTACGGCCCCCGTCCTTTCCTCAGTTGACCTTGTTCCCCTCTGTCGAGGCGACCTCCTACCTTGCAAGTTCAAGCCACCCAGCTCCGCTACTGACAGTCTCCTTTGTGCTGCTTGTGAAATTGCCAAAGCCAAACAGCATCATCCTATTATCCGCTCGAGTGGTGGGAACCCAATGGAACAACTCTCCTCCTTGAAGGCCGGCCACACCAACCCATGCGACTGCTTCAGCTGCGATCATTACATTTCCCCTACTCCAGGACGTGTTGTCTCACACTCCAGCCACAGCTCAACGCGACATGGATTTGTGGGCGGGACTATTTGGGTTGACCATGCCAGTCAATGGATATTCCACTCGCCCCAACACTCCCTCAATGCAGCCGACATGATTCGTGGTAAACTCCTGCTTGAGCGAGAGGCTGCCGACGTTGGCGTTGTCATCAAGGCCCTTCACACCGACAACGGGGTCTTCAACTCTGCTCTCTTTTGCGGTCACTGCAAAGACCACAACCAGGGGTTGCGTTTAGCGGAGTCGGCACTCACCATCAAAATGGCATTGCTGAGAATGCCATCCGTACTATCTGCAATATGGCACAAGCCAATCTCATTCATGCCTCTATCCGCTGGCCAGAACGATCTTTCATTGACCTCTGGCCCTTCGCTATGTCCTACGCTATCTGGGTTCACAACCGTCTTCCTCAACTCAGTTACGGCTTGTCCCCTTTAGAATTGTGGAGCCGGGTCAAGTCTGTGCATTCAGATATCTCTCGTGCGCATGTCTTTGGGTGTCCAGTTTATGTTCTGGATCCTTCCCGTCAAGACGGTAAGAAGATCCCTAAATGGGATAGTCGCGCACGGCAAGGCATCTTTGTCGGCTTCTTGGACAAACATTCATCCCTGGTTCCTTTGGTCTTCAACCCTCGTACTCAACGGGTGTCTCCACAATATCACATCATCTTTGACGACGCCTTTTTGACGGTGCCTTCCCTTTACTCCATTGAGGAACGCAACACCCGTTTTGAGGACGTCAAATCTCTCGGGTCCACCTCTGCTCCTCGTCTCCTGCTCACTCAAGCCGGGCTTGCTAAGCGCATTGTTGACTCTCTCGGGCTCTGTTCATCCTTCTCTATGGCTATCAGTATGCCCGCTGAGATATCACCACTTCCCAAAGATCTATCTGGTACACCCCCCAGTGGAACGTTCAACTATGCAGCGGTCGTCGGCATGCTACTCTATCTCTGCGGTCACACTTGCCCAGACATTGCCTTTGCCGTGCATCAATGTGCTCGGTACACTTTCTGTCCCACTCGCCGTCATGAGCTGGCTCTCATACGCATTGGAAGGTATCTCAAATGTACTATGGAGAAAGGGATCATCATGTGTCTTAGTGATGACCCATGCGTGGATTGCTACCCTGATGCCGATTTTGCTGGGCTTTACGGTCATGAAGATTCCCAAGACCCTCATTGCGCTCGTAGCCATACTGGGTACCTCATTACGGTGTTCAACTATCCGGTCCTTTGGAAGTCCAAGCTGCAAACAGAAATTGCTCTTTCGACCATGGAAGCTGAGTGCGTGGCCCTCAGCACGTCCTGTAAAGATCTGTTCCCTATAGTTGACTTGATTCGTGAACTTGGAGCTGCGGTAGGGCTTGACATTTCTTCCGTCGCCAACATGCACATCAAAATTCATGAGGACAACATCGGCGCCCTCACTCTTGCCAGCCTGGAGCCTCAGCGCATGACCCCTCGCTCGAAACATTACATCATCAAGTATCACTGGTTTTGAGAGCATGTGCACTCGCGTCGGGTTTGCCTGCTCAAGATTGATTCTCCTAATCAGCTTGGCAATATCTTCACAAAAGGGCTCCCAGCTCCAGCATTTTCTCATATGCGATCCTTGCTGATGGGCTGGTGACATCCCCTCCCAAGGCTTGAGAGGGAGTGCGAGGTATCATATGACACATATGGATACCTCCAGTACTTTCGGGTTCCTTTCCTCCTTTCCTCCTTTCTTCCTTTCTTTCCATCTGTCTTTCATATTTTGTTCTGATTCTCCGGTCTGTCCGCTGTGGCCTTGCTTGTGAGCCATACATTTCCAAGAATTCTGACAGCAGAATTCCTCCACTCCTGTGTTGGCGCACCACTCATGCACAGCATTCTCCTATGGGCCATAAATATATTTACATGTGTTATCTAGTTGATAGTCACGTAGTCATTGCATAGCAGTTAAATTCATAATTTTACTTTTACGAATTAATCAATTACAACTATACGCAACTCCCTTGCTTGCCCAGTCCCAAGGTACGTGGACTCAATCAACCTCATCGGCGGATTGTTACTTCTCAGTACCCGTACCTATTTGTCAAGATCTGCCATTCTTCCTCCGTCAGCCGCACCGTGGCACCATCTACTACACAATGGGGATTCGTCATCTTTTCTTCTCATGATGGGCTTAACCCGAGAGGCCTTCAAATTGCTTCACGGCGTACTGAAGCCACCGGGCCACCCATTATTGCCAAAAAGGAGAGGACGTAAGTGGTCATTGTCGTCAGAGGGGCAATTGGGACTGCTCCTTTTTTTACATTAGCAGCACAATGAATTACAAGTACTTGTGCTTGATTTTTGGCATCACTCTCAATGCGTGTTCTCGCACGTTGAGAAACATGTTGAAGTTGGCAGTTCGCCAACTTAGATTTCATCATCTTGCAAGAATCAAGTTCCCATCCGCGGAGAAAATGCAAATGTTTGCATCCATGCTACAGAGTCGTGAAAATTCTATCGACAATGTAATAGGGTTCATGGATGGAGTGTCACTTCCCACAGAGTGCACCTCGGAGAAAATAACACAAAATGCATTCTACAGTGGCTATGAATGTGACACAGTCACGAACAATGTCTTTGCTTACGGGCCGGATGGAAAGGTGTTTGTCGCATCAATCAACTGTCCAGGAAGTTGGGTGGATGGATCAGTGTCTGCCCTTTTCTTTGATTCAATACGAAGAAGGATAAGCGTATATAAAATTTGAGTGGATCAGGGATTTCCCAGAAGCGGAGATGCGTGGAATGTATTAGTCGGACCAATGCAAGAGCGCAGTGCCAGACATCTACACTCAGCAGTCAGAGAGTATGTGGTGAGGGTGAGTAACGTGTACACTTCGCTGTGGCAGGCAAGTGAGTGGGGTATGAGGGGATTACAAGGTTCCTTTCCTCGATTTAAAAAGCATCTACCCAGCAATTCGAGATTGAGGAGACTTGTGATTGAATCAATTGTTTTGATACACAATTTTTGTACTGAGTTAGTTGGTCGTAACCAGATCAAAACCGTGTTTGATCCAGAATACGAACAGTACATCACACTCGATGGCTACGACCGTATAAGTAAATATTACTTACGAGCGGAGGACTTTGAGTCGGACTCAGAAGGGGAGGACAATAATATTTAATTATGAATTATGAGATATTAAAATTAAATTTCCATAACATATTTGAGTTGGAATTATATGTCTTGTACTAATGATTAATTTAAACAACAATTGAGTTCTATCTTTATTCTCCTTCCTTTTCCAAATTATTATCCTTGTCACCAGTCTTTGGGAGGCCTCCTCTCGCCCAACATCATCATGGTTTGCATCATTTTGGTATGTTGCTGCATCTGTCTCTCAAAACGCCTTTCCCTTCTGTCCTCCATCTCCATCCTCTCACGCCTACTCTCATCTCTTTCGAGTCTGGCGTCCTCTCGCTCTTGCCTCCTCCTTTCCTCCACTTCCTCCCACTCCAACTTCCTCATCTCCAACATCACCCGCATTTCGTCACCACTACCCCTTTCAATTGAAGAAGCGATTCACTTGATGGACTTGGTGACGGAACCCCTTTCACGGTTTGTTGAGTTTTTGGTTTTGTTTGTCTTGCTTCCCCTCGTCACACTTGACTTCAACGACGATGCCTTCCTTGGTTGTGCTGTTGGTGGACGTGGAGCAGTGGAAGGCGCAGTTGACGGTGGACGACTTGATGATTGTTGGGCAACACGGGTGGCAGCCTCCTCAATTTCAACTTTGGTGTCTTCGGCTGCAGCAGCAACGCCAACAACCGTCGATCACATCACTTCCATCTCAGGGGGTTGAGCATCAGCTGTAGCTTCAGCGTTTGCGAAGGATTCATTCACTCCAGTGAATTCAACATTTTCGATGGCCGGAACGGGAGGTAGTCGAGGTAATGGAGACAACTGTGTCCCCGGGACTTCTTCATCATCTTCCGAGGAAGACGACGATGACATCGACGACGATGACACAGACGAAGATGAGGAGGGATCAAACCTGTTGTCATCGTCTGAGGAAGCTCCCAGGATGCCCGCAGACGTCTTATCTAGAATTCTTCGTTGAATTTCCAAACAACGATGAATACGATCGGTGGTGTTGCCACCAGACCTACTGTAGGTTTCTTCATGTTGTTACATAACTTCCGGACCCAGTTGTGCTTCAGGTCATCTTCCGATTGCAAGTTAGCCTCACCTGTCTTTGCTTTGTAGGCAGCTGTGACCAGGCGCCATGCCTCGGAACCGTTGGGAAGGATCTCCTCGATGATCGGGATCAGAACAGTGTTGTTGTAGTTGGGGATGCCAGCCCGGCGGCCCCCACTGCGGCGCGGAACATGATCGGAATCGTCGTCTTAATCAGACATCGCTCGTGTTTTGTGTGTGATAGAACCAAATTTTGTGGTCAGATTCTGGCTAAATGCGATCTGGGCAAAAAGTGGGGGTGTCCGGACCCCCCCCCCCCCTTTTGCCTAGATTTTTTTTCCGTTTGACCGGGTCTAGCCAAAAAGGGGGGGGGTGTCCGGTGGGTTTGACCAGGTCAAATATTTGGGATTTTTGGGCGTCTGACCGTAAAAATGAATTACGGTAGTCACCCATTCTTTCCCAGCTTTTGTCTGGGAGTTTGACCCAAATCGGGGAGGGTCTACTATGACATGTAGACCTTTACTATCTACCTATTTGTTAGATAGTGAAGTACTACATGTCATAGGTAGAGCCATATGGAGGGTGGTCCAAGGCTGATCTTCACCCCATGTGGAGGGGAGGGAATTCACATGGCATGAATTCCAGGAATATCTTGTCCCACAAGGCAAAGTGGATCTCAGTGTCGTCAGCCTTCTGCCCGACATGCTTAACTACTAGTTGATTAGACAGACAGATAGAAGGGGACAGAGAGGGAGATTGGGACACTGTCTTCTGTCACTTTGCAAGGGGGAGAGGGGTGTCCTTCAGTAGCAAGGCATGCTTGATGGTGGTCGGAGACAAAAACAAAAGAGAAGAACCCCCCTGGTGAACTACAGAAAGGAAGATGTCGGCCCCACTGTAGAGGAGATTGGCTGTGGTGAGCAAGACGTCTGACAATTGGTAGTGTAAGGCCCAATCCTGGAAGCTGATGGGAATGTCCCAGGTGTGCACAATCTCCCGTGCCACCAACAACTGGTGCACCTACTTGGATGAGGAGAAGATGGATGGGGCAACGAAAGGAGGGGGGGGCACAAGGAAGAAGACCCCACAGGAGGAGACATGAAGGAGAGTCAGGATCCCAAGCAATGGATGGGTCCGAAAATGCGGAGACGAGGAGGGAGGACAGAACGCCTACCAACAGTGCTGTCCAGGAGGGCAAGGGGGGGCTGCCAGAGCTGAGAGAGATAGGACAAATTGGGGTCCTGGATGACTGGACAGCAGGGACTCATACAACATGTGGCATCAGTGGAGTTACCCAAGTGAGGGCGCGACAGCAAAAAGGAGTGCAAGGACCAGCTGGAAGTTGGAAGGGGGAGAACAGGGAGTGTCAGTGGGGTGCATGAAGATGTGGGAGATGAGCCAGTGCTCCCAGTACATGACATAGGCCAAGTATCTACAGCCAAGAATTGCGTTTATTTAAAGTATTTCTATTTACTTAAAATATAGCATCAAATACTTTCCTTTTGTTGCTAAGGAGAAGTACACAAGATCTTGGAACTTGAAGGCTCAAAGATACAAGATACAAAATACCACCACATTCTGTACCAGAGATATACAGAATATACACCTCAGGTCAGTAAAGAACTACATGCCAGAATTCTGCCAACTGTTCTACACACTTATGCTCCAAGAGCAGTGCAATTTTTAGTAGTAGCAATAATATCTTGATTTCACTTTCATGATCCACAACACATCTACACGTGTATTTTCAACTTGAATCATTTTCTAAGGGTTTGGCTTAGGTCAGTACCCAACAGAGGCGCTTAGGGGCAAGGAGCCAATGTCAGCAAAGACCATGTCTGGGGGGCCTTGAGGGTGAGAGTACCAAGGACGTCCCATGATGATGACAACAGAGGGCCAAAAGGACAAGGCGACCATGAGCTGGTGGTTGTGGGCCAAGTGGATGTGGATGATGTCAAAACCCAATGCAGGGATAGCAAACATCCAATGGAGTGAGTGGGATCCCCAGATTTCAGCTCAGGATTGATCAAGCCCTAGGGCAAAAGAACCCTTAAAAATGCCATTACAAGTACAGGGGGGAGGGTTTTGAGGGAGTTGACCCGGAGGGAGAGTTTGGATAACAAGGGTGTGGGGGGCTGTTGCTCAAGTCAGGACACTTCTCCAGCCCGAGGGGCATGACGCCTCTGGCCCGGCTGTGCTTGTGTGCTGCCTTGGCATCTACCCTTGCTGCTGCCTTCAGCCAACAAGGCCTTATTGGCTGTGTCTTTTGCTTGCTTTGCAAGGGTGGACACACTGGAGAGGGAGGACAAGACCTCCACCATCTGTGTTTTACAAATCATCAATTGAATGCTTGGGCACAGTGTTGCACCCTAGACAGTCTAAGACCTTGGGTTAGACCTCAGGGCGTCCTTTGAAGTTGTGATCTTTAAAGGCTTTCATTACAGCATGGTGCTGAATCGATGCCCAAAAGATCAAAGAATTGAGAGTGAAAGGGTCCTCCATGGCAGCGGCATGGGTGCAGACTGAGGCCTTTGAGAGCTTGGAGAATAACACCTTTGTGAGAATTTTGGTCAGTTCCCACATGGAGCGTTTCTGCTCCAAGGAGAAGTGAGGGCCCTGGCAAGTGTTCAACGGGGTTTGAAGGAAACCCACTTCTTGTAGCTCAGACAATTAAGGCCTAGGGCCATATCCTGACCTAAGGGCCTGATAGAGGCCCAACAGGTCCTGGCCGTCAGCCACTTGCACAGCCACGGAACCACCCACATCTGGGACTGCCTTTTGCCTGCTAGCGTAGTTCGAGCACTACACTCATAAATCTAGTAGGTAGATTTTGTCACCACCATGGTTCTCTTCTTCATACCTACTTAGACTTCTTCACCCCGCATCCAACAACACCTTCGGCAACTCACCCTCGGACCACGCACTGGTCACCACCTTCTTCTGCTGCACCACCATGACACTAGAAGAAATCACCACCGCTTTTGCCATGGCAACGACGATGTTCCAACCCATCACTGGCCAGCCCAGCGACACTGATCTCACCGTGATTTGCAACGTCCTCTATCCCCTCCTCCTCGACATCCCATACGATGAGGATGGCATGCACAACCTCATCGGCCTCATCGAGCCGACCACTTTGTACACGGCCACATGCGGGGCGCACAATTCCCTCCTCCACCGCACCCGCCTGCATATCCCATCACCGACGATGTGGCAACCGCAGTCGTCCGGGCATGCCAAGAGGCCAAACATGCCATCCTGGTCTGCGGCTTTGCCTCCTACGAAGTGGCTGGATGCACAACAGCAAAATTCATCCGCAAAGCCGTCAACAAACCTGGTATTGTAACCTCCGCCACAAATGATCGTTCCACACGCACATCACGGCCAAACAACTACTCTTGCACCTCGACAACAACTGTAGCGGCCTCCACCCCGGTGAGCTGGTCAACCTCCCAACCAATATGTTGGGATTCTACACAGCGGACGGCATAACCGAGTACATCAACATGCTCGAAGCGACACAACGCAAACTTGCACGCGCCAACCTCCCCATGTCAGACGACCAACTCCTGGCCATTGCCTCAACCACAGTCCTCGCCTCGAACCACTTTCCTCACCCAACAGATGACTGGGAAGCTAATCCCCGTGCAACCAAAACATGGACAGCGTGGAAAACCCACTACCGCGCCGCCCACATCGCCCAAAAGGGCCAACTCCTAGCCTCTGGCACGGCCATGCTGACCTCGACCGCCAATGCCATGCTAACAGAGGACAACGTGAACCTGACAGAGAGGACCTTTGCTCTGCTGGATGGATACCTAGATGACATGGCAGCAGCAGCCACAGCAGAACGCACCACCCTACAATCCCTGACTGAAGCTAATGCGGCGCTAGTGGCAAATGTGACTGCCCTCATCACGAGTGTAGCCAGCCTCACGGCCGCCTACACAACCTTGGCAGCGATACAACATGCATCTACACCACCCGGGGCAGCTACGCAACAACATCGACGCACGCAAGCAACCACCCAACCTTCAACAACCCTTCCCTGACCACAGCCGTTTGGAGATAAAAAACTATTAAATACTGTTTTTGTAGGTAAACGAGATATAACTTTGTTGGTGTTGATAAATTGTTAGCTTATTGATTATGAATTACAATGAACAAATTAGGATGGAAGGGCAATGCAATCCCTTTCATCCTAAAATGAACAAATGGGATTTTGTGTAGGTTTCTACACATCCCTGGTATGTTTATACCCTCTCTTGAGGGTGTTCTCTCCAGGGGTGTTCTCCTGTCGCTTAGATCCAAAGATATGGATCTTTGTCCTTGTCAGGATCCTTCTTCACTTGGGAGGTTAGGATGAGTCCTTACTTGGGAGTTTTCGAATTGGTACCCCTATGTCACTCGCCCCCGTGAATGGAGAATCAGGGTGATAAAAAGAGCAGAAAAAAACCTGCATGAGGAAAAAAAATCTTATCCATGTCTCTTTATGTACGAACTAAAAAGTCTGTGACTGTGTGGTAAAGCATAAGTGTTTTGTATAGAAGAGGGAGATGACACATAAAAAATAACATTCTTAATACTGGTTAAGTCTGCTGGTTTAAAAAAGGTGTGACTCTTCTGATATTTTATTGTTCAGATTTTGTTCCGCGTTGAACCCTGATTGTCCCATTTGTATGAATTGTCGTGATAGTCCAAGGATCACTTTCATACCAACTCTCTGACTTGCGGAGGATACCATCTTTCCTAAGAAGTACTTGATCACCAATCTTATAATCCCAATCACGGTGTGAGCAATTTTCCCACATCGTGTTGAGGTCTGTTTGGTGCTGCCTATGTTCTCCTTTTATTCCAGTCAGCAAGGAAGGGAACGCCGAACAACATGTCCCTGCCAAATATTGCTGCTCCTGGGGAGGCGTTAAGTACTGTGTGGTAAATTGAGCAAATGGCCCATGCTGCATTGGTTAGGAACGCGTCTATGTCACTGGCAACTACTGTATTGGCCATATCTAGTTCAGTAGTGCAGAGCATTGCAGTAATTACCTGAGGCACCTGCTCCAGTAAAGCATTCGCTTGTGGGTTCTTGACATTGGTCGGCTTACGCTTGATCCCATTTGATTCACAAAGGGCTTCGAAGTGCAGTTTGAATTCGCTTCCGTTGTCATAGATAATTTATTGACAACGTGGATAACGGCTAAACCAGGTCATATTAACCAAGTTACTTATCATTGCAGATGATTTGTGAAAGTATGGTAACTTAGGAGTGTTATGAGTCTTAATGCCATTTTGTCCCTTTGTATTCATGGGAGTAACCGCATATGTGGTTACTGCCCGTTCTACTATTTCAAACCAACTAGAAGCTGGATCTATCATAGTAAGACACATAAAGTCAATTTCTGTCCCATCTTGACCTTTGAGAGTGTAAGGACCAATAAGGTCAACACACAATGCTTCCCAAGGGTTTGTGATGACAAGTTTTATAGGGAGTTTTCCATACTTGTGCTTGTGTTGTTTGTTGACTTGACATATACGCCAGTTTTTGACATGTGATCGGATGGTGCATCTCATACCTTTCCAATACATCGCAGCATGTAATGTCTCCTCAAGACGTGTATGCCCAGGATGCTGCAAATAGTGGTGATACCAGCTAACTGCTTGATTTGGAAGGGTTTTGGGGATGACCATCCTGCCATCCTTACACAATAATTGTGTATCCTCTACTAATTGAGTGGAATACTTATCATGTTTACTAAGTTTCTTCAAAGTTGCATCTGTCGTCTGGGCTTGTGCAATTTCCTTCACTGTTAAGGGGTAAATTACATCTTTGTTGCTGCGATCAGCAAGCGCCAGATCAATACTTTCTTGGTGATCAGAAGTGCCATTGGCACTTAATGCATGTTCGGTGTAATGACACCAGCATTCTGTGAACGTCATATAATTAGCGTTGACATCTTGGGTTGGACCTGAGTCAAACCTAGAGATGGCGTCTGCAACAGTATTATGAATGCTTTTGATGTGAACGATTTCAGGACCATCTCTTCAAGTAATAATCTCCACCGATAAACTCTGTACGACGTTAGTCCAAGGGCATCTTGGATTAAATTTTTATGGTTTGTATAGACCTTTATTTATTGTCCCCACAGTATGCCTTTGAACTCTTTTAGTGTCTCCACTATGGCCAGTAGTTCAATTTTGGTCACCCTGTATTTTTCCTGCACTACAGACAGTTTTCTGCTGAAAAATGCAAGAGGCCGATTACCTTGAGTAATCACTGAACCTAGTTGCTTAGACGAGGCATCAGTGTATATTTCAAATTCCTTTGAAAAATCAGGGTAGGCTAAAACTACATCTTTCGCGATAGCAGCTTTTACGTTATCAAATGCTATTTGATGGACCTCATCCCAATACCAAGGTCTCTTCTTGGTTTTCTTGGCTTTGGTGACTTTGGTATGACAACACTCTCCTACTAAAGAGCTGACTGGGGCAAGCATTTCACTATGTCTTGCCCAAAGATCTCTATAGTACTGGAACATGCCCAGGAACCTACGGAGGTCTTTGACTTGTTTTGGCGGTGAAATTGCATGTTTGGTTGTGGCTTAATGCCAGTCATGGTTAGTATATAACCCAAGTACTCTGTCTCAATAGCACAGAACTTCGATGTTTTGGGACATTGACTCTCAAGCCCGCATCTTGCAGTCTGGTTAGTACCAACCTTAAATGATCTAGGTGGTCATCCAGACTTGCCCTGGTGATGCAAAGCAAATCATCCAGATAAGTTCTTATGAACTCTAAGGCTACCATTAGCTCTGACATCTTTGCCTGAAAGATGTTGGGAGAACCTGCAATCCCCATCAGTAATCTAAGATATGAGTACTTTCCCCATGGGAAAATGATGGTGCAGATTTTGGATGCATCAGGATCCAATCTTATGGTGTAGTAACCCATGTTTAAATCAAGGGCTGTGGCAAAAGTAAAACCTTCTAACTCTTGCAAAATGGTACTGATTTTTGGTAGTGGAAACGGTTTCCTAACTAGCCGTTTATTTACTTCTCTAAAATCAGAGATAAAACGTACAGTGTTGTCTTTTTTGGTATTATAAAAAATGTGGGTGATGCCCATTCTGATGCAGGCTGAAACTTAAATACCCCCAGTTCACAGAGCCAGAGCCTATTCAATTCTTTGATTATGGTCTCCTTGTGTATTTTTGGTACTGGGAATGGTTGGCAATGATACGGCTTAGTGCCTTCCTTTAGTTCGAGGGAGAGGGGTTCTGTGTTCCAATCACCTAGTGTTCCATCAAATAGTTCCTCTTATTCTGTGAGTAACTCTAGTAACTTGTTTTGGTCTTGGAGACTAATGTGAGTACAGTTGGTGCTAACAACTGATTGGAGGTCTGCTTTTTCATATTTTACATCTAGGATATGAACCACTCTCTGTGTCGCTTCCTGCGTACTACTGGGTTCATGTGCCAAACTGTTGTGCACAGCCCAGGCTTTTTCCATTTTTGACTTAGTCAGACTATTGATGTCTCTCATTGGCAAAATGATGTCATCAATTGTTATTTCTTTTGTTCGAAAACCTTCTAGAACAATTCCTAACTCTTTCATGGTATTACAACCAAGAATGAGGTCATACATTGACTTAGTCATCTTTTTCTTATTATACTCTACAATGTCTGGTGTTACCAGATACTCCTTGCTGGTTGAGTAATCAAAAAACTTTATGTTGACTTCACTTCTTCCTTTGGTGTGGAAGTACCCATTCAACGTGTGCCAAGAAGTTGGCACTTGCCTAGTCAAGTAGGGGAAATGCATGGATGTTCCCTTTTCATGGAACATCAAGTCCCCATCAGACCCACGATCAAATAGGATCTTAAGGACTTTGTTACTATTGCAACTTCTCCCAGAGTGTTCGTGCCTCTGTTGAGATAGATTTTCAGTTGCTAACTGGTACCTTGCTTTGGCAACTGCAACTACAGCAGTGACCCTTCCTTCTTTTTGACTTGTTGAGGAAGTGGTCACACTATTGAGAAAGGCACCCGACATTTCGGGGTCCAACAGTTCGGCAATTATCTCACTCTGTGTATTACTTTCGATTTATCATAAACAATTCGATTATCTAAATTTGAATGTTCTGAGGTCTTATTAAGATTTTTATAATCTTGTATAAGGTTGGTATTTAAATCATTATTCAAATTATTTATTGAATACGAGTTATCGGAAGTTTTACTTGAACTGGGGTAAGTATAACTTGTTTGTTTAATACTTTTTAGTTTCTTATGACATGTATTTAATTCCCCAGTACTACTGTACCCACTGTTTCAGGATGAATCGGAGTCATAGCTGTTACTTTTGTGATGGCGCTTGCATTTCTTCTGCAAACGCTTGAGTTTCTTGTTAGATTTCTCAAGTTTCTCAATCCTTGCAAAAAGCTGCGCATAGGCACTATTGTTGTTATGAGAAGCCTCTGGACCACAAGAAGGTCCACAGGGCTTTCTCCCTGCAAAGTCTTTCTTGAAGGAGCCATCCTTCTCATACTTGCGGCACTCCTGTGTATTATGGGTCGTGTGCAAGCCCCCATGTTTTTTGCACAGAATGCAGTGCTTTGCATTCATGGCACGTTTTTTTGGGATTCTATCCTTGAACAACACCATCTTCTTCTTTGAGGAGTCTCCGGACTTCGCAGAACCCTTATGCCCGTCACGATCCTTGTTGGTCGGATAGGCTTTCTCAATGCATTCAAGTGCTTCTGGAAGCTTCCAAACGCTCTGGGGTAGCAATGCCCCACTAAGTTTGTATTGGTCTTGCCAATTCCTTGGGACCATACGGAGAATATGACTTGCTAGGTCTGCGTCATCAAATGGCTTCACTGCAGTGGTGAGCTTGATGGCCCGGTTGGAGTAGTACAGACAGGGCAATAGATCCAAATAGCCGTTCAGCTGCTGGATGCAGCTGATGAACTGGCAAATCGGAACCCTGTTGGGCTTCTTCAACCCGCTACTGATGTAGAAGCACTGGGTCTCTGCAGTATCATTATGGAACACTGTCATCAGATGGAAGTTGACGCAGTCCATGAATGACCCCCAGGACTGCTCACACTTCTTGGGATGTTCTTCCCCATAACGATCTGTCCATGGTGCACAGTCAATCTGTTCACTCACGATCTTCTTCCAGGAGCGCCTCGCTCCCTCTGTGAGTAGGCTGGAGTAGAGACTGAACACTTGGCTGATAATGGGCTTAACTGCCTCACTAGCCTTCGTGGTGGCTTCTAGGGCCTTTTCAAATGCTTTCTCTTGGGGTGGATCCACATCCAATCCCATGTACTTTTTGAAAGCTTCTTCAGCCTTTTGCGCCTTCTTGATGCAATCCTTCTCATCCTTGCAGACTTTATTGTATGGGGTGTCTAGGCCTTTCTGCCTCACAGCATCAAGTGCTGCCTGGACATGCATCAAGAATTGCTCAGGAGTCCCATGTGACCATAAGGACACTCTCAACTCTACCTTGCCAGGCAGGGTAAGCTTCATGGTGTTGGCATTAGTGTCTACTGCCAACACTCCCTGTATTACATCCCTTTTGGGTATGTATGGAACGGGTGGTTTACTCCTTCCCGGGTTCCTCTCGCACTCCTGGCTTTTAAGTCCATCAGGGACTGCCTTAGAGGTGCTCATTCCTGTGAGTGCATCACCTAGGTGTGTACATATGAATAGGGCTTTAAAAAAGCTCCTAGATGTACCGCTGATGCGTGCGAGTTCTCGTTGCTTATGCGATGTAGTTGCGCTTTGCAAACTCTCGTGATTACGTAGCTGACGAAGGGTCTGCTTACAAAATGGAGTGATGAGTGACAGAGTGGAGGGGAAAAACTTTTTCTGTGGCTTTTCACGCGAGAAGGTCGCGGAAACGGCTATCTATAGATAGTGACCTAAGCCATTTGGAGATAAAAAATATTAAGTACAAATATTGTAGGTAAACGTATACAACTTGTTGGTGTTGATAAATTGTGAGCTTATTGATTATGAATTACAATGAACAAATGAGGATGGAAGGGGAGTGCAATCCTTTTTATCCTAAAACGAACAAATGGGATTTTGTGTAGGTTTCTACACATCCCTGGTATGTTTATACCCTTCTCTTGAGGGTGTTCTCTTCAGGGGTGTTCTCCCGTCGCTTAGAGCCAAAGATATGGATCTTTGTCCTTGTCAGGATCCTTCCTTACTTGGGAGGTTAGGATGAGTCCTTACTTGGGAGTTTTCGAATTGGTACCTAAGGGTACTAATTTAGGTAGGTTCTTGGCATATGTCACTACACCGCCCGGAGGATATTGCTGGATGCATAGATTTCGAGTACGGGAGGGACACTCCAGTGCAACATGTGCCAACAAAGCGGAAGGGCACAAGGAGACAGCAACCTGTGCAAACACTATGGGAGGCAGCATGGTCAACAAAGGGTGGGAATGCAAATGAGATGAGGGGCCGGTAGATGCAGATTTAAGTATTGTAACTAACACATTTTCACACTATACTATTTTCACTACTGCATCCTCATGTAGCCCACCCCACAGATCCGACCTGGCTATTGCTGACACAGGAGCCAGTGGCCACTACATCCTCCCACAGGTGCCACTTACCAATATCAACGCCCACGCCCCACGCACCACCATCCTGACAGCAACAGGCCAACCACTGTTCTCTACAGGCACAGCTACCCTAAACCTGCCGACCATACTGCCGGTTACCCGGCAGGGTCACATTGTCCCGGGCCTCATTCACAACCTCATCAGCATCGGCACACTCTGCGATGCGGGTTGCACAGCCCTCTTCATGGCCAACACACTCACTGTCACAAACCCAGCTGGTACCACCATCCTCAGCCGTACACATGACACGAACGCACCACGCCTATGGCAAATCAACTTAGTGCCTCCTGAAGACCCCATCCCTCTGCACATCACGAGACCCTGCACCACCTTCGCTCCGACACCCGTAACTCAAACAACCTGCCTCCCCAACGGAGCAACTACAGGCAATCTACAAACTGCATGACATCTTCCGTCACTGCGCTATTACAGTGTCTAACCCTGACACAAGTCCTCCAAGGGTGCAAGCAGTACCTCCAAGGGTGCCACCAGAACCACCCATAAGAGACACCACACTGGACCTGGCTCCAACACACGCCTCGTGGCACACAGTACCAGAGCACACCCAACTCGGCCACCGCCCAATGCCAGACCAACCCATTGCCGCCCGCACACGTGCCCGCCTCCAATCTTCAGACCCCTCCCGCAACTCCTTCGCGGCCGTAGCTGAAACAGCGGACGATGAACCAAATGCAGTAGCCATGCCCATTCTGGATCAGGACACGGGTCAATTATTGGAACACAAGCAGCTGCGCCGACATCCCAAACACAAGGCCACATGGGATACGTCCTACTCGAATGAACTAGGCCGCCTCTGCCAAGGCATTGGCCATCATCCTCAACATCAACACAAGAAGAGTATTGAAGGAACCAACACCTTCAAGCCGATCCAGTATCAGGACATCCCAAATCAATGGAAAAGCGATATCACCTACACCCGTGTTGTCTGCGAAATCCGCCCGCAGAAAGCTGACCCACACCGCACATGAATCACCCTAGGCAGATACCACATCCGGTACCCGGGTGACTGTGGCACCAAAACGAGCTCATTGGAAACAGTCAAACTGCTTCTCAATAGCATTCTCTCTACATCTACAACACAATTTGCCTAATTCAAAATCTCCAACTTCTACCTTGGCACACCACTGGACAGACCAGAGTATGCCCGCATCAAACTCTCCAATATTCCCAACGAATTTGTTCAAGAATATGGCCTCCATGACTTTGTGCACATCGGGTACGTTTACTTTGAAGTCACCAAAGGTGTCTATGGCCACAAACAAGGATACTACCAATGTGCCACCACCCCCAGACTTTGCCATCATAAATGGCGCCCAGTCATGTTTGTCCTCATCGTCGACGACTTTGGCATCCAGTACTCCGAACGCTGACATGCTGAACACCTCTTACGGGCCCTACAACAGCATTACACAGTCACCACAGACTGGACGGGCACCAAATTCGCGGGTATCAACATCAAGTGGGACTACACCAAACAAACCTGCTGCCTCACCATGGACACCTACATTTCTGCCCCTCTACTGAAGTACAACCATCCCCAGCCATGTAAACCTCAGCATGCACCACATAAACACCGCAAAATCATCTACGGCGCCAAGGAACAGCTCCTCCCCAATAAGGACACCAGCCCACCGTTGGACGCTGCCGGCATCAAGCGTATCCAAGGCATTGTGGGCTCCCTCCTCTATTATGCCCAAGCCGTTGACAACAAACTGCTGGTGGCACTCAGCACCATCAGCTTGCAACAAACAGCTGCAACCCAGAACACGGCCGCAGAGGTCCACCAACTCCTTGACTACGTGACAATATACCCCACCAATGGCATTACATACTGTGCCAGCTCTATGATACTCGCTGCACACTCAGATGCCAGCTACCTCACTGAACCGGGCTTACGGAGCAGGGCCGGGGCGCATATCTTCCTCTCAGAAGATGACCCTACTCCCCGGCACAGCATGCCTGTCCGGTTTGAGATATTTGTGGTCACTTATGGTCACTTTCTGCAAATGGTCACCGGATTTACCAGTTTTTAAGTTACAAATTGCCACCGAAATACTTTCCTGTTACAATAAATTTCATTATTCTATCGCTACCCCCCCCCCAAAGACTCTTAAAACCACAGCAGTGTGCATATAGGCATCACAATATGCGCGTTATGTATATAACATAGATGCAAACATAACACCGTCGCGAACTTAACGCATCCAGATGAAATGGCCAGTTAGCTCCACAAGATAATGTCCTCAAAAACATCACACTTGCATCTCATCTTACCATCACTTCCATCACGCTGGTTATATATATAACAACGTCGCGTACATAACCATATAGTCATCACAATCTGCGCGTTATGTATATAACATTGTTCCAAACATAACACCATCCAGAACACAACAGATCCAGATGAAAATGGCAAGTTAGCACCACAAGATCATGTCCTCAAGAACATCACACTTGCAACTTATCTTACCATCACTTCTCGCATGGGGGTTATATATATATAACAACGTCGCGTCTGCCAACAAAGTGAGTTATCCATTCTTCACCATGGTGATCACGATTATATATATAACAAATACACAAACGTACCGCATATCACAAAAACATGAGTCTTCCCATCATCTGAATTTTACCAGTCACCCCTGAGTCCTCCTTTTCTTCAGCGCTTCCCATTCATCAAAATTAGTGGGTATTTCTGGCCAAGCCACTTCGCTCCTCTTCTGTCCGTGCTTGTAATTCCCCTTCAATGTCGCGAACATAACACATCCAGAAGAATGGCTAGTGAGCTCCTCAAGACAGTAACCTCACATTGTCAAATTGCATGTTATCTTACCATCACTTAACCCATTGCCTTAAATGTCCATGGAATACAATCAAGCGGTTATATATATAACAACGTCGAGTACATAACCTGTTTGGTCTGCCAACAAAGAGAGTTATCAATAGATCACCATGGCAAAATTATGTGTTACATATATAACAAATACATAAACTCAACCCTTTTCTTCTGCCACCACAATTCGCGAGTTATATATATAACATTTATCAAAACATAACACCGTCGCGAACACAACACATCCAGAAGAATGGGATAGTGAGCTCCTCAAGACAATAACCTCACCTTGTCAAATTGCATATTATCTTACCCTCACTTAACCCATTGCCTGTTCTGTCCTTGGTATAAAATCAAGCGGTTATATATATAACAAAGTCGAGTACATAACCTGAATCAAGCGGTACCAAAATCAGCATAACACGACAACCAACCTGTCTTTTGAGGGGGGGTCAAGGACGCCAAGCTGGCGCGATGGCTGGGAAGACAATGAGCCAACTCGCGGCTCAAAACTCCATGAACTCACGGAGATCGAAGGGGATGACTGTCCGCGCGAGCGGAAATCCCATTGTTGTGGTTTGTTATGGAACAGTGCGAAAAATGGGGGCGCGTGGTACCTACTATACAAAAATTAGCGATGTGATTCAACTAGTGAGCAGCGCTGCAAAAATTAGTGTGCATGACCATCAGAAAGGTGGTATGGTACCTACCATACAAAAACTAGCGATATGGCACCATTGAGGTGGTACCTACAATAAAAAAAATTAGCGATGTAGCACAAATAAGTGAGCAACGAACAGATATTTAAAATGTGTGCACAAAAACTGGTCTTTTGTTTATCAAAACCTTCATTCCCTAATATGCGTAAAGGGTATAGTATGGTATTCAAAGCCTTCATTCCCTAATATGTGTAAGGGCGTATAGAATGGTATTTTAGTATTCATGTAGGAATGTTACATGGTTGTTACGATAATGCCTTTATATATGTGTCATGAGATTATATATATAACGCTCACACTGTATGCTTTGTTATATATATAACTAAATTATAAATATAACGATGAGGCGAGACACAACATGTATGGCTTTGATATACAGGCCGCGGAGTTGTAAATATAACGCGGTTATATATGAAGCGCGCGTGTTTTTGGGGTGAGTGTGGTGCTTTCGGCAAGAGACATGTATGGCTTTTGATATACAGCCATTAATATAAAATAACTTTTGATATACAGCCATTAATATAAAATAATTACCAGCAGCCGCTGCAAGATTTTTTGCAGCGAAACAGATTGCGATTTGTAGAGACAGAGGAAGACGTACATTAAAATAAAGTGGCTTGTAGTACGAGTGTATGCCAAAATGGGCGGGGCCTCGCGCGGCAGCCAGCGCCGCTCCAGCGCCCTTTTAGTTTGTGAAATCATTTTCTTGTTACACACTCTTTTGTGACACGATAACATTCCCTTCAAGTTTTAAAGAACCCTTGTTTAAAATTTTTCGTCTCTACGTCTTAAAATGATGTGTGACTAATGTTCCCTTAAAGTTTACAGAAACATTGTTGAAAATAATGTCAGACGTTACACACAAAGATATAATTTTAAAGGTAGGCATATATTAAAACACTAAGACTACCCATGTAAGTCCAAGCGAAAAATGAATTATTTACAGGTAAGTTAAGATCAACTTTTAGTTCTTTACCTGTTTAGGCAAAAAGCAAAAAAACTGTCTCACTGAAGAAGAAGGAGAAGGAGAAGGAGAAGGAGAAGAAGGAGAAGGAGAAGAAGGAGAAAACGGCTCAGTTTCCAACACAACTAAGATTTTGAAAAAATCTTGATACTATGAAATTTCGTCGATTTATTTAAAAATAGTAAGTTTCCTAAAAATCGATATACTGTATACCTAGTAATTTCAATTTATATAACCCGTTTTAATGTATTCGGACATTAATACAAAATATTGTTACATTATAAGATTGAAATGTTTAAAATCTTGTTTGTGTTCTCCTAACGTTCATAAAATATATTATATAGGCCGTTTTTTTGGTGACCATTTGCCGAAAGTGACCATAATCGACCATAAATATAAAATACCGCCTGTCCTCATGATCTCCCAGATCATCAAGTACATCATGGCATCGGCTGCCGAAGCCAAACTCATGGCCTTATACATCACAGCACGTGAACTGATCCCACTATGTAATGCACTGGAGGAAATGGGATGGCAACAGCCCAAAACACCCATTCAAACAGATAACTCAACCGCAACAGGATTTGTCAATGAAACCATCATCCAACAACGCATCAAAATGATCTGGCTGCGCCTGCACTGGCTCTGCTGTTGGGAAGCCCAAGGGCAATTTCGCTTTTACTGGGATCGTGGAACTGCCAACTTGGGCCAATTACAGCACGAAGCACCACCCACATGCATATCACTTGGCACCCCACCCCACTCATGGAGGGTAGGTCCCCGATGTAGCTGCAAGGATGTGTAGCTCAGTACAATTAAGGCCTAGAGCCATATCCTGACCAAAGGGCCCAATAGGGGCCCCACAGGTCCTGGCCGTCAGCCACTTGCACAGCCACGGAACCACCCACATCTGGGACTGCCTTTTGCCTGCTAGCGTAGTTCAAGCACCACGCTCATAAATCTAGTAGGTAGATTTTGTCACCACCATGGTGCTCTTCTTCACTTCTACATGAACAGGAACGGTGTTGACAACATCTCAAGGAAAACCATTGTCTCAACCAAAATGCCATCTCAATTAGTTTTTATAATTCCTCCAGATGGGGTAGGTGGAGCAGTAGGCTGCAAAAGCCTGAGAGACTAGTCACATGATGCCATCTTGTTTATCCCACATTTCAAAACTGGTCATTCTGTCATTGGGTCAACGTTGGAGGGGTTGTCATTGGAGAACTTGGTGTGGGCCAGAAAGGGGGGGTGGTCTGCTAGAGTCCGTGATTTGGTAACGGTCTTCCCTGTCTTGTACTGGGTTAACTCTTCATGAGAAGAGTCCTACTCAGTCATGACCTCATCTCCGATGACTGACAACAAGGAGTTCAAACTGGTCATGCAGTGATAGACTGGGATGTGCCCCTTACCCGGGCAGTGCTGAATGAAAAGGGGTCGGTTATATGGAGCCCCCTGGGTTTGTCAGACGAAACAAACCACTTCGTCAGACGAAGCATTTTTGTCAGTTAGGTGTCAGTTAGATGTCCAACTGACACCATTTTCAAGAAAAGGTATCCACTAGATTTAAAAACAAATTCAAATCGAAAACGCATTTCGTCAGGCGAAATCACCAAAAGTCTTAAAGGTTTCGTAAGACGAAATCAAAAGTCTTACAGAAATAAAAATTTGCATGCTTACACTAGTAAACATGGCTTTGTAAGACAATCGAAAGTCTTAGAGAAATGAAAAATTTGCATGCTTACACTAGTAAACATGGTTTCGTAAGACGAAACCATGCAACTGTAAAATGACAAAAGAAGGAATCGAACCCCTGTCCAGAGGTGATGCAATGTCAACCTTTACCATATAGCCTTAGCACACTTGTAAGCTCAGTGTTTTTAAATATATAGATAATAAATGTTATTTCGTAAGTTTAGTTAAAAGCGATCTCGGTCAGATTGGAAGCAAAATGGGATACCTTTTATCTTATATTCACGTCTGTATTTGAACATACCCTCGATCCGTTTCGTCAGACGAAACACCTAACTAACTTGGTTTCGTCAGACGAACCCAGGGGGCTCCATATAACCACTGCCTTCCAATTGTATAAGTTCTTGAAAGTGCACCCTCCAAAAGACACTTCTACATTTTGCTCCATCGCTGAGACTGAAGCTTTCACGGCATTAATTTTGGAATGGAAGAGGGTTAGTGGTGTAAACAATTGTTGTTCTAGTTTGAAATGGTGGACGGAGGGGCCTGATTGTCCAGAAATTCTCGATGTTGTTCTGGAGCCTGTCCAGGTGAGCATCTTGATGAGATGAAAAATTGGACTGATGCAAGACGAGGGTTTAGGAGCGGCAAGCTAGGTTCCTCTCTTGACTCTCAATTCTTACCTGAAGGGAGCCCAGTTAGTCTCTAAGTTGTGAGAACTGGGTGGCAAGGTTGTCAATTCCCGTTTGGACGGAAGTCTGTGGCAAATTCTCCTGGGCATCTCCCACGACTGCCTCCAGTGTGTACATGCACTGCTCATCCTCATCCAGGCGAGCTCTAAAAACCAACAAGGTTGCAGCATGGTTGTGGAGGAAGATGGGAAAGTCAGTTGGAGGGTCAAGAAGGGAAGAAAGACAGGATTTCTTTCATCCAGACTTGAAGTTAGTGCCAAGGACGTCATCATTTGTGTCAACCAAAGCATCGGCATCGTTGACCCCTTTCTTGAGGTCTTCACATTTGAGGGCATCGTTTATGGTAGACATTCAAAACAGAGCGGCCAAAGTGTCAAGTCCAGCCTTTTGGGAGCTGTACCATTGAAGGATGGGGCAGGCACCTCCAAGGGGGGACAGCTCCAAAGGGGCGATATGCACTGCTTCAAGGCCTGTTCTGCTGTGTTTGATGTAGTAGGCTCCTCTTGAAGCCTTGGCCTGGTCCATGACAGCCCATGCCTTCTCCTGTAGGTGACCCTTGACCAAACAAGAGTTTGGGGGTTTTACACACATGCCCAACTCATCCTTACCCACTTGACCTCCGCAGATGGTAGAGGCATCCCCAGAAAAGCAAAAAAGAGTTCAAGCATCTGTTTGGGGAACCTTCCTTGGCATGAGCTGTACAATTTCATGTCTCTAGGGGTGATAAAAAAGGAGAGAAGATGTTGATAAGATGGAGGGGGTACTTTATCACCTCTTGGGGTGAAGTATAATCAGTAGAAGGGTGAGATTTGGTGACTTGGGAGCGGCGAGGAGGAAGGCCTGCTTCAGGGTCAATGTCAGGGCCGAGAAACTGGCTTCCACATCCATGGATCCCCAAGGAGTAGATCTCGTGGAAGAATCAATGGGGCGAGAGACATCCTCCCACAAAAGCTGAATGGTAGGAACCCCCCCCCCATGGGCAAAGTAGATAAACCAACAACAGATGAATGCTCAAACAACAACTCCCCCTCTTGCCCCACATGCCCAGAAGAAAGGAAGGAGAGAGAAGAGGGAGTGCCAGAGACGTTGGCAGCAAGAGCCTGGAAACAGTTGGGTGAAAAGTCGGGGAAATTGTCAGACATCTGGGCATTGAGAACGGGGCAAGATTGGAAGAGGGAGAAACCAAAAATAGCAGCGACAGGCCTTCAATGTCACGGTTGATCAGAGTGGGATTTGACATTGTGGGGAATAGATGAATACAAGATTCTGATTATTTGCATCCTCCACTGACCAAGATGTACACACGATGGATCTTATACCAAAAAGGTATGGTATGATGTTTGTCCTCTGGTCAGGTATTATGCGTACAGATTGACTGCGACACCTCGCATCAGAATTTTTGGCCATCAAGTTCCACACTGATCTTGTCAAAAAAAGTATCCACAACGTATGACACTCCCAAAAAACGGACTAAAACAGCCATAACTCCATCAGTTTTTGGCCAACAACCTTCCTGGTGGCATTGATGTGTAGCCGCCAACCATGCCACGCATGGTGGCCACGACCCCTCACATCCAAAGTTACAGCCTCCGAAGTGCATTCTGACCAGGCTTGGCACCAAAAATAATTTCGTATCCTCTATTGGGTCATAATCCCTAAAAAAGGTATGAAAGTATGATGGTAATTTTTCTGCCTGTGGACAGCCTATTAGAGCTTTCAACACAGAGTGTGTTAATTTTGTGGTGATGGCCAAACAAGCCATCTGTGGTCCACAAAAATAGAGTGGACATGGGGGGACTACAACGACATGTTGTCCCCCAATGCCTCATTCTTATTCAGAACCGCATCAACACACCAAGGTTGTGATGGATGTGGTTGCTTGTTAGTGTATAATTGTTCTCTACCACAACAACCGACTAAAACTACCCAACTAAGCAGGGCATGACACGAAAACAACCATGGCCCTAAGTCAAAACCTCTTAGCAGGACTCCTGGGCACTGCGTGCATGAACAACAGAATGCAGGCAATTCCAGACATGACCAAGCAGGAAGCAGCGGCGCCAAGTGAGGAAGAGGCACAATTTGAGCCTTCCAGGTCTCGCAGGAACCAGAACTAGCATTTGGGCTCCTGCCTGATAGGGAAGGTGAAACACCAGCAGCACCAGCGCAGGCCACCAAGACAACAGGAGACACCACCAAAAATACCAGGACAGGAACAGCCACCATGGCAGCAGTGGCTCCGGAGAGGTAGGGAGCCTTACTCAGGCAGCTGGAACAAGCGTCAGTACACTGCACCACCGAGCAGCTTGCCCGCAAACTGCATTGGCAGGCCAGCAAAGAACACAACCAAGGTCATTTCCACAAGGAAGCCCTCACACTGAGCGCACGCCCAAAGTTGTTCCGGTTTGTGCAACCCCGATCCCCATGTGTGCACATTCTGCACTCCCCAGGAAAGTTCTTTGAACTTGATGCCGCCCCTGAACTAGCAGGCAAACTGATAGCTTTCATGGGTGACAGGACACAATTTGGACAGCCCCATCAAGTGGTGCTGCCCAACCGCAATGCCTGGGACTGGAAGAGAGGAGTATTGCACATGAACACAGTGGCAGCAGCCACATTTTTCAGGGATGTGACCAAGGCACACAAACCCTGCAGACCAACGGGTGGGCCCATGGCGGAAGCAAACCTGCCACGCATGGTGTACCTCTGACCTAAGCTGTTACAATGTAATTTTGTATTATGTAGTAAACGGTAGATACTTTGTGATGAAATGGTTTTTATGAGTTACGTTGTCTGCTAGTAACAAGCAGCAATGAAGAAAATATACTTCATTGCACAAAATGAAACTGTGTAGGATCCTACACAGATATGGTAGGTCTTTATGTCATTAGTTGATGACATAAAGCATTATGCCCCAAATGGTATTTCTGGGTAGTGAACCTATTCTTGCTATTTGCTGGTTCTTGCCATTATTGGGAGATATCCCTCATCTCCTGAGAAATTAAGGGTATCTTTTAGTTTACCCTAGAGTACTACAGTAGGTTAGATGATTGGCCTATGCCACTTGCCCCCACGATTGGAGAACACTGCAAACAAAAAACACCGGTAACCTCCCCGTACACTCGATTGTACGGGGAGGTTACCGGAGCCCCCGGAATGGTATCTTCTGGTAACCTCCCGGTACACTTCTGTAACCCTCCGGTAAACTAGTGTACGGGAGGATTACCTGAGTCTACCGGGAGGTTACCGGAAATTTGAGACCAAAAGGAGCTTTCGGATTTTTTTCAACGTACAATAGGAATTGGTAATGTTTTACAGGAAAACAGACTTCTCAGTAAGTCTTTGAATCGATATCAATCTAATTAGTCGCTATAACTGCATTACTTAGTAGCTAAAAAAATGTTTACCGGTGGCATACCATAAGTGTACGGGAGGGTAACCGGAAGGTTACGGGAAGGCTACCGGAGAGTACCGGAGGGTTACCGGAGCATACGGGAGGGCAACCGGAACGTTACAGGAGGGTTACCGGGAGGGCTACCTACTGTTGGACTACAATAATAGAGTATGTGTAATTTATCTCCACTAATAATAACATACTGCATTAACATGTTTTAGGGGCCCGCCCACCACCCCGAGCTCACCAAAAATGACACAGGTGCCAAAATTTCAGCCCCAAGCTGCTCCAAGATGAAAAACGATACTGTGGACAATATTATCACCAAGGTAGAAGAGAATTAATTATTTAATTGAAACTAAGCTGAAATGAAAACAATTGTAATATATTTTGACTTCTATAACTCACCATAAAAATTTACATGCCTCTGCAAACCGTTGTTGGCAACACGGCGGTGCAAGGCAAAATGCCAAACCCATGTCTAGGCCTTTCTGCCTCACAGCATCAAGCGCTGCTTGGACATGCATCAAGAATATCTCAGCAGTCCTGTGTGACCACACGGACACTCTCAACTCTACCTTACCAGGTAGGGCAAGCTTCATGGTGTTGGCAGTAGTGTCTACTGCCAACACTTCATGTATGACATCCCTTTTGGGTATGTATGGAACGGGTGGTTTACTCCGTCCCCGGTTCCTCTCACAGTCTTGGCTTTTAAGTCCATCAGGGACTGCCTTTGAGGTGCTCATCCACTTTAAGGCACCACCTAGGTGTGTACCGATGAAGAGAGCCTTGAAGAAGCTCTTAGGTGTACCACTGACGTGCGTTAAATTCCTTTACTCACGCAATGCAGTTGTGCTTTGCAAACTCTCGTGCTTACGTAGCTGACAAAGGGTCTGCTATCGGAACAGAGTGGAGGGAAAAACTTTTTCGGTGGCTTTTCACGTGAGAAGGTCGCAGAAACGGCTATCTATAGATAGTGACCTAAGCCGTTGGAGGTAAAAAACTATTAAATACTGTTTTTGTAGGTAAACGAGATACAACTTTGTTGGTGTTGATAAATTGTGAGCTTATTGTTTATTCATTACAATGAATAAATGAGGATAGAAGGCCCATGCAATCCCTTTCATCCTAAAACAAAACAATTGGATTTTGTGTAGGTTTCTACACATCCCTGGTATGTTTATACCCTTCTCTTGAGGGTGTTCTCTCCAGGGGTGTTCTCCTGTCCCTTAGATCCAAAGATATGGATCTTTGCCCTGGTCAGGATCCTTCCTCACTTGGGAGGTTAGGGTGAGTCCTTGCTTGGGAGTTTTATATTTGGTACTTAAGGGTACTAATAATAAGGTAGGTACTTGGCCTATGTCAGGGCCATGATTCTCCGCCTCCTCAAGGCGGCCAATCTCAACTTCCGTGACCTACCATTGCTCATCCCATTCATCGACCAATCCTCCGGTCAAAATTGGCTCTTCTACAATCACTGCTTGGGCGCTTGCTAATATGGAAAAGCGTGTATCTTCCGCCACAAGAACGGTCATGTGGATGGACACCAGCTCCCAGAGGACTTTGTAATGGCGCTCCTCCAGAAACTCAAACTGGGCATCAAGTACATGTGCAAAGCAGCAGTTCCAGGGCAAAGCAAAGCACAGGGAACCCGACAATCATTCACACAATATGCAACAAGCAGCAAGCACTCAAGCACCAGGGAGCACACAAGAGGCATTGGCGGGAGGCATGACTACAGACTCCTACAGGGGAGCCCAAGGGGACAAGGATGCAACCAATTACCCATGACAGTTGGCTTCGCAAAAGTGGGGGAGGTCTTGGGTAGTAGATTGGCAGTGGCAACGGTGATTGTAGCATGGATGCAAGACAAGCGACTGGACCCAGTATGCAGCGAGGCAACCGCTTACACCCCGCGAAGCTTAGTAGCACAGGAGGTGAGGAGTAGACAAGCAGAGGTAAAGCCAACACCAATGTTGGATGGCGGACAAGACTTTGCCACTAAATGACTATTTCATACAAAAGGAACACGTGCCACCGAAGCGACCACAGGGAGAGGCAACACAGCCAGGCACAAACAAAACCGGGACCCACGTGGCAGACACAGGGAGCATGCCGCCGGAAGGCAAGGAGATAACACCGCCAGAAGGCAAGGAACACACACCGCCAGAAGGCAAGAAGAAGTGCGATAATGAGACAACAAGGGCCAGGTGGCCACACCTGAATCAACCATGCATCACCTCAGGAAATCAGGTCTCAGGGGTCAACAAAAGGGACTACAAACAGCAGAAGAAATGCTTAAGACTACAATGACATGAGGTACAGCCAGAACAATCTTCTGGACAACATACCAATGAGGGGCACGGGTGGGGCCACCACAGGCCACAATCCACAATAGCCAACTGGAGAAACTCATGTGTCCCAAAGGACTCGCCCTCCACCATCCTGCTGCAGCAATGCTACTAAAATATGCCGTGCAAGGATGCCCGGCGCACACAGGCTGTGCCTGGACCATAGCCCAGATGGAAGAAGCCATCCAGAGAGGGCCGCACCCATCTGCTCTACACCAGGAGGCGATGTCATAACTAGCCAACGAATTACAAGACAAAATACGGGCCAATCAGGCACAACTTGTCAAGTGGGACGAGATCAAAGGAAACCTACCACGACAACTTGAAATCTCTCTGCTAGCCATGATACCCCACAAAACCAGGAGATTCAGGGTCATACTCAACCTGTCTTTCAGCCTCCGCCTCAAGTGCGGTGACACTCTCCCATCCGTAAATGAAACCACAACACTCACGGCACCAGCGGGCTCACATGACCAAATGGGACACACCCTCACGGATCATCCATGCCTTTGTGGAGGCACCAACAAAGGCAGCAGTTTTCATGGCAGAGTTGGACATTAAAGATGGCTTCTGGTGGCTTGACTGCCAGGAGGGGCAGGAGTGGAACTTTGCCTATGTATTGCCTCAACCGGCGGGAGTGCCCATATACTAGTGATACCAACATCACTGCAGATGGGATGGGTAGATTCCCTGCCATTTTTCTGTGCTGCCTCTGAGACGGCGCGGGATGTGGAGGCACAGTACATGGAAACCCCAGTGGGATCACTCACACAACACAAATTCATCAACCATGGATATCAACCGACATCAAAGACATGCCCCGCACTAGGGAGGATGCCTCACTGCGATATTTTCCGGAGGTGTACATGGACGACTACATCCACGCTGCAATAGCAACATTGACAGAACAACTGGAACACATGGCAACCGTAGTACTCACTTGCAAACATGTCGTTTTCCCACCGTGTGATATGGTGGAAGAGGACCCCATTTCCCTGAAAAAATTGAACTAGACCGAGGGGGCATGGGCACTGGAGAAGGACATCCTGGGATTCTGCTTTGTGGGCAGACAGGGACAAGAAAAAACAATGCTATAAGAGGATCCAAAACGCGAATTCTATTTGGCAACCCTCCACAAATGGCTTTGAGCAGCAACATCATCAAGAACCGGGGTGTCCTTTGCAGTTTGAGTTGGTGGTACAGAAAGTGCAGCATGCCTTTATGTCCATACCAAGTGGAAAGGGCCTGCTGACTCAATGCAAAGCAGTCATCCGTTTGCAGCCGGTGGTAGTTTTCCTCCACCACAACAAAGCACTCCTCCAATTGCTACGAGATTGTTGCACCCTCCTCCGGAAAGCCACAACACAGCTCACGCCATGCAAAGAGCTGGTCATGGGCGACCCCAACTTCGTAGGAATAAAAGATGCATCAATACCTGGGGTAGGCAGGATTATTGTCAGCCACAAGAGGGCGTACACACCCACTGTGTTCCACATGGAGTGACTGCCCGACATACAGCAAGCGGTCCACCGGACTAACAATCGCCAGAATGGGTACCTTACCAACTCTGACCTTGAAATGGCAGGACTACTCCTCTTGTGGTGCGTCATGGAAGAGGTATGTGATCTGAGGCCCAGCAGTCATGTGGCGCTCTTCAGCGACTGCTCCATCACAGTCAACTGGGTACGACACTGTGCCTCAAAGGGCGGTACGGGTTGTGGGACAACTCATACGTGTGTTAGCACTTTGGGTCAAGGCAAAACATGTCTCGCCGTTGATTCCACTCCATCTTGCCAGACAACATAACGCTATGACCGACATCCCCTCTAGATCCTTTGGCAGCGTGACTAAATGGCATTGTCCCACCAATGCAGACTTACTCACACGCTTTAATGCTTCTTTTCCATCGTCCATGCAGCACTTGTGGACAGTCTTCCAGGTATCTATGTGTGTGATTTCTGTGCTGTGGATGCAGGTTTTGTCAATGGACGAGTGGCCGCAACTGTTGTCATCAGGGCGACTCATTGGAAAAATTGGACAGCCTTTGTCCAACCTCTGGGAGTGGACCCTTACCTTCAGGGGACAACCTTCACTATGCGAATCACCTCACCAGCTTCACAGCACGGGTCTGATGAGAAGGATAGGCGGGGACTCCAGGTTAAAAGTGCAACAGTTTCAACGGCTCTCTTAGCCATTGGCACGGAGATTGCTCTGGCCTGCGGGACAACCCAACAAAGTTGAAAGGATCCGACAAACTACTGCCACAACTCAGCCAAAAGCTAGAAGGCTGGAACAAGATGGACGAACCGGTCATGAAAAAACTGCCGGTGGAGGCCAACATGCGAGAGTCTCTCGTGAAGATGGGCCTGAAGGAGCAAGCGACCCACCTCGACAAAGCAATAGGAGACCTCTCCTTGATTGCCTACTACTACCTCCTCCGGATTGGTGAATATACTGGGAAACAGGCAAGACAGGATGCAAAACAGACCCAACAGTTCAAAATGACAGATGTCACATTCTTTTGATGGGATAGAGGGGGCATCCTCCAACAACTGCCAAGGGATGCGGTCGCACAGCTCATCATGTCCGCTGATAGCGCAACTTTGAAGTTGGACAATCAAAAATTGGTTGGAAAGAAGTCTGCATCAACCATGAATGGAACCGAGATGAGGTGTTTGATGCAGTCCGGGCCCTGGGATGACTTTTCTCCACATCTGAGCCCACATGCAGGGCAGGTGGGACACTTTCCTCTCCACCGTATTAACAGCTACGTCATCCTGCCTTGTCTCTGACAAGGACATTGCCGTCGCTCTCAAACTAACATCAGTAGCACTGGATTACCCCTCAGCAAGGGGAATCCTCATCAACAGGGTTGATGCACACTCCCTGGAAACTGGCGGAGCCAACGCGCTTGCGCTCGCAGGCTACTCAGACAGAGAGATCCAGAAAATGGGCCGTTGGTGAGGAGCAACGTTCAAAGAGTACATTCAAGAGCATCTATCAAATTTCTCCAAAGGCATGTCAAGGAACATGAAGAGAACATTTGGCTTTGTCAACGTTGAGGGGTGTGTGTTCCATGATGTCACAGCCACAGTGGTGGCTTTGGAGTACAATATCGCAGTATCCACCAGCCTCAGGCAGAAAAATTACCATCATACTTTCATACTTTTGTACCCTTAAAATGGTCCCCAGACAGACAAAGTTTGCACCCTTTTCCGCAGGTAGAACATTTGGATTGTAGTGTCATAGCTAAGTTTCTGTTAAATTAAAAAGAACAATTCCAGAATTTCATCAAGTAAATCAATTGCAATCACTCACACCTCATTTGTCATTTCAGTTCACGAGTGTTGGAAGCTGCCGCAATCGCCAACAATATGTTCCCATGACGTCCTCAGGTACTATACTATTTCACACTTGTTGAGAGCATCAAGGGGACAAATAATGAGGATCGTGCGGAAGGGAGGCAAAGATGAGAGCAAAAGTTACAAGGGAGAGTGGGATTTGACATTGTGGGGAATAGATGAATACAAGATTCTGATTATTTGCATGCTCCACTGACCAAGATGTACATACTACGGGTCTAATACCAATAAGGTAGGGTATGATGTTTGACCTCTGGTCAGGTATTATACGTACAGATTGACTGCAACACCTCTCATCAGAATTTTTGGCCATCATGTTCCACACTGATCGTGACAAGAAATTAACCACGGCAGTACAACACTCCCAAAAAACGGACTAAAACAGCCATGACTCCATCAGTTTTTGGCCAACAACCTTCCTGGTGGCATTGACGTGTAGCCGCCATCACAGCGCATTCAACCATGCCACACATGGTGGCCACAACCCCGCACATCCAAAGATACAGCCTCCGAAGTGCATTCTGACCAGGCTTGGCACCAAAAAATATTCGTACCGTCATGATCCCGAAAAAAGTATGAAAGTATGATGGTAATTTTTCTGCCGCCTATTAGAGCTTACTACAGCGGTATGTCTTCCCCCCCATTGAATTCAATGGATTCCATTGAATTCAATGGGTCACGTTTGCATGCCTAATTTTTGTGACAGTTGGATACTTGTTGGGGCAGGCATATGCTTCTGATCATGAGGTGATGCGGAGTTTGCCTACAAGGTGTCAGCCTCAGATGCTAGGCCTCCTTAAACCAGGTACAAGTCAGAATTGACTTTGGCCCATTGACTGGACTTCGAACCATTAAGGCAGCCAAGTACTATTCTTACGTGAAATCGTGCTTGTTCCAATGAAAAATTCTTGGATGCGAAGAGTCAGATAGTCTGTCCGTAGATTACTTTAAGTCACAATAAAAAATATCACACATGGATGCACATAAAGTGCCATCATCCTAGCATGATCCCACAATTTTCATGATGTTTGCTATCTGACATTGACATCAGCGTAGAAAACATTCCAGTTTGTACATGTTGGACTTTGAACCATTATCTCAATTATGACCCCTAACTGGAGCAAATTTTAGGAGGTGATAGCAACAAGCTGAGGATGTTTAGAGCTGGACTTAAGCTCTCAAGATATTCCCAAAGGGTTTTGCATCCTTATATGGGGCTCAAGGGTTGGATATTGAAGCCACACAAGTGGCCAAAGATATCTGACATATAGTGGGCCGAATTCAATTTTGACCTGTACCACCGCTCGAGATTTTGGACTAAACACTACAATTAATTTTATTAGCATTTTTACTACATGGGTATTGGCTAATATTATACATACTCTCTATCTTACTTTGTATCACACACAAAAACACCACACAACCATGCCTTTTCGAGCCTCATGCAAAGATGGTGTCAAGAAGATGATAGAAAGACGTCACGCGGAGTCAAAAGTCTGGAAAATTCCACGGAGCCATCATCCTTGATCCTCCTGGATTGTTCCGCACGTATAATACGGATCACGTGACGACCGAGACACCAAGAGGTGATTTCTAAATCACCTCACAACTTACATCAGCTGCAGTCGACCATAATCCGCAGGGATTTGTCCATCAAAAGAACTACCTTGGTTGGGACCTGATCAGTTGTGCCATTACAGCTCAGAGTATAGATAAAACTTTTTCCATCCCACCCACCCGCCCATGGGTTTTGCTTAGAAATTCTTATTCTTTCTATGCCTACGAGGCCCATCTCAGATTCAGGGTCTTCCGCCCGATAATATGGATTGGGGTCCTGGGTTCGAGAGGATGCTCATACCCTTGTTTCTGAGAAGGCTTGAATTTGAATGCTGCCTCTGGGAATCATCGCCTTCCTCCCCTCCGAGACTGCTCGAGACTACCTAGCTCCATTGCCCGGAAGGAAAGGAGGCCCTGTTTAAAAGGGTTTGAAAAACCATAGAAAAGAGGGCTCACTTTCCCCTGTCGCCTTGAAACTATAAGATGCTTTTCTCGAACACTTGACCACTTCGTGAGATCTTGTTGTGTTGAGAGTTTCAAAAAGGAAGTAAGACACTGGATAATCGATGTGGCTTGCGGTCAGCTGCGGTCAGAGGAAGATGCTCTGCTCAAAACCACGATCGCACCCACCCAACATCAGCACCCGATGATACCCCAACTCTAGGGTGACTACGAGTGATTTGATGGTGGTGGTGTGGTGTGCAAAGGCACATATAACTTGCCCCAAAACTGGGATTCATTGCCATCATTGGGATGCTCGGTCCTTCCACTTAACGCCAATCATAACAGTAATTTTTTATCCCAATTACTAGTCCTGTTCTGGCCTAGTTTTGATGTCTAGTCCAGTTAGACATGGACTAGTTTTTGGGGTCATTCCTTCTTTATTTTTTATCGCGCCCTAAGGTACATCTTTCCAAGAACTCTCAAATTCCTTTCTCGTTTTCCCCCATGTCAATGTCAGTCATGTTTTGGTCGGATCATGCATCCTGGCCAAAAATACCATTAAGATGGACAAAAGCATGGGGTGTGTAGTAATTTTTGGCGGCAGATACTACAAACTACCTGCGATGGACATGGTGGGTTATGATTTATCTCTAGTGCATATTTTTGGTGAGGAATTCATTGGTGACGTCAGCGGGGCTGTAGGACCCCTCCTTCTAGTCAAACTTGAAAAGTCATAATCTTTAGTCCAGATCTGGACTAAAGATTATTGTTAGTCCATATGTGTACTAGCATTCTGATTGGCGTTAAGGGTCCTGATGTGGAGCACAATGCTACGTTGTGTGATGAAACAACAAGGGGGGCAATGAATTATTTATTGATAGTGGCTTGTGCAAGTCACGGCAGCCATGGGCCATGATTGAACCTTTTGACACATTCTGTTTGTTCTAAAGCTGTCTTCTTTAGATTCTCCTTGTCTACACCAATTTCACCATATGTGTAGCTCCCCATGGGTTCCAAAATTTGCTGAAATATGCAATTATGACCAAAAACTCACTACCCATCATCACACAACACCACACACATCACCAATCACAACACTACACAACACAGTGTGATGTTCTGTGTACAGTGAGGATGAGGGAAACTGTGAAATAGAGCTTAAACAAAAAACAAAAATATAAACATTTTGGTTGAGAGGAGGAAGTTTAGATCTTTTTAAACTACCTGTCTCACATTATTTAATTGCGCTATCTACAATACTAGATTTTGTCAGAGTCAAATATTAGATTCGTTGGAAAGACTACATTAATGAGCTAAAAGTGCTTTCTCGTTTGTTCAAGCTTCTTGGCAAAAACAAGAATTGCATATGGTTTAAAATATATATAGTAATGATTATTTATATAAACAATTTCAATGGAAGGGCATTATTAAAACAACAGTCCGCTTAGTTCTATTTCTTAAATAAGACTATCGGCAAGAAATAGGACTATCGGCGAGAAAAAGGACTATCTGCAAGAAATAAGACTATTTTTGAATCTCGAAAATAGTCTTATTTCTTGCAGATAGTCTAATTTTTGGAGAAAACTTATTTTTCGAAGATAAGATGTCTGCCTGTGTAGGAATAATATGGATTCACGTAAGACTCCTTTATAGGCATAAGACTATTTTTGAGAAACACACCCTACTTATTATTCAAGGTCTGTGCAATTTTTATACTACCTCTATTTTGTCATATTTTCAACGGACTATTTATTTTCAAATGCCTACTTACGTCATTTTCAATAATACAACTTACTACATCATGTGTTATTTCTACATTAGGCTGTTTCATTATAACCTAACAATATTTTTCCCCAGTTGACCTCATAAAATTTTGCACTTACTGAAAGAACAACTTTTCTCAAAAATAACGTTATCTGTTAAAAATAGTCCTTCTTTTGAAAATAATATGCCATAAATACTGCATATTCTACAATGCACTATTTTGCGAGTTTCCCTCAACCTCAGTACCCTTTTGATAGGGTAATAGAAGTAAAAAAAGAAAAGACAAGAGATACTTTTTGCATCGCGTGAGGACCACTAGCTTAATTCGGGGTATAAGAACCACTAAAGGTATCAATTTTTAAATTACCTCACATTTTATGGTTCTTATGCTCCGGAATTTATGGTAGGTTAACCGTAAGTTCAAATTTTGCATAGCACTAATTCTTGATATGAATGACCCTTGTTGAAATAGCCATTGAATTCAATGGATTGCAGGGCTCCCTGACTGACAGAGTGTGTTAGTTAGAGTGGCCCCTTTTTTAAATTTGCAAGCGACCAACTGCGACCGACGGCAAATTTGTTAGACATTTAATCTCTTTTCCGTCTGACGTCACCGGTCCGGCAAAGTGAACTAACAATATAAAAACGTTCGACTAACAAATTTGATCAAATTTGTTAGTAGACCCTCAAATTTGTCAGTTGCTCACAAATCATAGAGAGTACTGAATTCCTCCAGTAGACAAAATTCCTCTAAAATTGGGTCGGTGCCCACTATTTCTTCCCTAGTAGGGTTCTGTGAGGTTGTAGGTGCATGTAACGTTATTACGTGCGATCATGAAATTTCTTTTGGTGGGCCATGTTGGGCAATTGTCAGGGTCATGGTCAGACCAATTTAAAAATGGTCGCTCAAAAATTTGAGGTACAAGATCAAATTCACTTTTAACTATTATCTCGACTTTGAACCACTACGGAGATATCGTACTATTCCTCTTCACTTCACGATTGTATGCATTTCGAAAAAGATTCTTGTGCAATGATGCCAGATAGTCTGTCCATAGTTTACTTGATGTAACCATAAAAAAATATCGCGCATATACGCGCAAAATTTGGAATCCTGCTGTGTAGTGCTAGAATCTTTGACACTTTCAATATCTGACATCATCTTCACGTAGAAAATATACCAATTTGTACGTGTTGGACTTTGAACCATTATATCATCTTGGACCCAATTTTTTGGCTAGTTTAAGGATGTGTTATCGACCGCTTGAGAATGTGTGGAGCTGGACTTAAGCTCTCAAGATAGTCCCCATAGGGTTTTGCAATCTTGACTGGGTCTCAGGGTGCAGATGATGAGGTCACACCAGTGGCCAAAGATATCTGACATATAGTGGTTCAGAGTGAATTTGATCTTGTATCAATGTGGACACCCAAGACGTACGACTTTGACGCCTCCAAATTTGTTAGAAATCTCTACTCCAACAACTAACAAATTTGCCGTTGGTCACAGTCGGGCGCTCGCAAATTTGAAAAACATAGACACTCTATTGGCCGATCAAAATAAATGTCACTCAAACTGGGAGATCCGGCAAATTAGGAATGAAGGAAGTAAAAGTAGAAATAACCCTTCCACGGAACATTTAAGACTGGGGCTATAAAAACCTGGGCCCCTAGCCTTATGTCTCTAAGATACTTGTATGGACAGACCATCCTTTTTTCGAACGCATGTTTCGAGATGTTATTTGAGATAAACCTTCCGCGACACAACAGTACGACACATACAGGACAATAGGTGTACCATCACACACAAACGAGGTGCATTAACTTGTTATTGGCTTTTTTTTGGGCTACTTATGGCTCAACAATAGAAGTACGATACAAAAAAGACGTAGAGAATAATTGGCGACGCGAGAGAAAGTATGGTTGTCTTTTGAACGGACGAAACATTAAACTAAGAATGTTACAGCCTATTTAGAGGCAAGACAACACTTCGCTTGATGTTCACATCTTAAAATTGCATGTTGGCTTGCCAACGGCCATTTTTCGTCCGTTTTTCTTATCGCCATTTCTAGGGGTCCGGGTTTTTATAGCCCCAGTCTTATTTGGCGAGAAGATATCAATGCAAGTAATCCCACAAAATCAAATTTAAATCTATCGTACGTAATGTATACATCGTATTGAAGATTTCAATGGAAGAAAATAAAGAGAACAGAGCTTAGGGAAAGTACTTCTTATTAGCTCTTAATGGTAAAAGAGGCGTTTTAAACTAAATCATCTCTTTTTTGTAACAAGCGTCACATGTGAGTAGAACTCTGATCCTGATCATTCCAAGAACAATGAATCACGTGTCATTAATGAAGTTTTACAAGCTCTCTTCTGAAGAGCTCTTTCATCATCTAAAAAGGCATTAATGCCGACTAGATGCCTTTTTACATGCTCTCTTCCTATTTAGACAAAAAAGGAAGAGAGCGTGTAAAACGACATGTAAGCGGCATTCATGCCTTTTTAGATACAACATGCCTCTCAATTTAGGAATTTGTATATTTTCTGCATAAACCCGCCCAAATCGTCCGTTTTACGTGCTTTCTTCCTTTTTTATCAAAAAAGGAAGAGAGCACGTAAAAAGGCATGAATGCTGTCTACATGCCGTTTTACATGCTCGCTTCCTTTTTGACAAAAAAAGGAATAGAGCATGTAAAACGGCATGTAGACAGCATTGATGCCACTCGGAGGGATTGAACCAAGACACGAGAATAAAATTATATCTATATGAGACGATTTGCAGCCGTGGGGTGCAAAACCGAGTGTGTAAAAAATATTTTGGTCGGAATCTCGATTTACACAAATGTGAACACTCCCAAGGGCATCCCGGTGCCGACCTATTACAAGACTCGCATCTACCTCCAGCATTATCTGTCTATTTTAGCATGTAGTCGGCTGATTCCCTCAGCTCCAACGTCACTCGAATCTAATATGTATCCGTACGAACTAGGATGATTCAGTCCACTATCACCTCTAGAGAGGAAAGAAGCGATCATTGCTGCCAAACTTGATTGAATGTTATTGAACATTTTTTGAACATTTTTTGAACTGTTCAAATGATGTTCAAAAATGTTCAAAAATGTTCAAGAAGACATTGGCTTCAATTCATTGTCGTTGCCAATTAAGGGCGCTGTAAAAACATTAAACGTACGTATCAAGATTTTTTAGAAAATCTTCGTTTATCGCGGAGCACAGTTTTTTTCCTTCTTCTCCTCAAGGAGACGCTTTTTTCACTTTTGGATTTTATTGGTGAATGCATACGTACCTTGCAAACAATACCTGTAAAAACCTGATCTTTATGTTTGATATGCATCGGTATTCAATCACTGTTGCTTTGTGATTACGTTTAAAAATATATCTAAAATTAATCTATAGCATGGCCAAAAATTACGGGGCTTGACTGCTATTGACTAGGCCTTTCTCGATCACAATGGTTTTAGTTTAGAGAATAAGTGATCATGAGGCCAATCCATGACTGCTTTGGTCGAATGGGCTGTTCCGTGATTCCCACTTTCTGGGGGCCCCTTCACGAGCAGTCTTGTCAATTTTTTGCTACGCAACGACCTTGCAAATTACCTGGGCTGTTACGAATTTAAAAAAGACTACTGACGTGCCACTCCTCATCACCCTTAGAATCACACTTGGGCAATATTACTTAATATTGCAAAACCGTTGGGATGGGTACTTGACCTCACCATACAACGATCATCACCCATAAAAAACGATTACCTTCACTTCAAAATAGAAAAATTTATCATGAGGCTGGTCTGTTTATACCATATTTGTCAAGGCAATTCTGTGATCACTTCAATGCTCTGGGGGCTGCTCCACAACCAGTCAACTTATGCTTATCGATGAACTCCCATGTTTTAAGGGCTGTTGTGAATTCGAAAGAGACTCATTGAAAAGTCGTGCTAGTGCGTGCCACGCTAGCTTAGCTTATTGGAAGGGTGGTCTTGATAGGAGGGGTGGCATCCTAGTAAATTTTATTAACTAAGACCCGACTACCCCACCTTGACTGCCAACACAATATTTTTTTGGGTTCCCCAGCAACTTTGCCCGCAAAACCTGCCTGCCATTGAAATTTTTGATAGGTAGTCAGGTACCCCAAGACTGGTCAACTATGTTGAGAATGTCCCTGTCTGTCATCTCCCTACCATACATACAAACGTACTTGTCAGGAGAAGTGCGTGAATCATCAAGCAGATGGCCACGCCACGTCCATTTTGCACTGCCCCATAACAAAACAAGACAATGGGATTTCC
The DNA here is from genome assembly GCA_013187285.1 of Cyclotella cryptica. Classification (NCBI taxonomy): domain Eukaryota; phylum Bacillariophyta; class Thalassiosirophyceae; order Thalassiosirales; family Thalassiosiraceae; genus Cyclotella; species Cyclotella cryptica. The sequence continues at coordinate 143,181 of JABMIG010000163.1, read as the reverse complement.
GCTGGACCGGACCATCATCCCCTTCTATCTCTGTGAGTTTACGGAGTTTTGAGCCGTGAGTTGGCTCATCCTCTTCCCAACATTCGCGGCAACGCAGCGTCATTGACGCCCCCTCAAAAGACAGGTTGGTTGTTGTGTTATGTCAATTTTGATTTTTTTATGCGCAAAACTATTTAATTGAAAATCATCGCAACTCTGACCCTGCCATTCCTCCCCACACCCCTCCCACATCTAATCGACTACATCGGCCCGTTGCCGCATCCTCTCAGATCAATAGCCCTGCTGTCAAAAAAAGAATCAGGTCTATTGCTCACCTGACTGGTGAGTTCTCCCATTTTTTTCATATTTTCAACTAATTAATTGAAAATCCTCACAACTGACCCTGCCCTCCCTCCCCACGGCCCTCCCTGCCGCGTCCTCTCTGATCAACAGCCCTGCTACCAAGGTCAATTTCTCACCCCATTGGTGAGTTCTCCCATGTTCTTTATTTTCAACTATTTAATTGAAAATTGTCAGTTCTGACCCTGCCCTTCCTCCTATACCCCTCCCACTTATTATCAACTGCATCGGCCTGTAGCCCAGTCCTCTCTGTTCAACAGCCCTGCTAACAAAAAATAATCAGATCCATTGCTCACCTGACCGGTGAGTCCTCCCATTTTTTTATGTTCAACTAAATTAACTAGTTCTGACCCTGCCCTTCCTCCCATACCCCTCCCACTTATTGTCAACCACATTGGCCCGTCGCCGATTCCTCTCTGATCAACAGTCCTGCTTTCAAAAAAAGAATCAGGTCCATTGCTCACCTGACTGGTGAGTTCTCCCATTTCGTTTTTTGTTTATTTTCAACTATTTAATTGAATATTGTCAGTCCTGACCCTGCCATTCCTCCCCTCACCCGTCCCGCTTCTTCTCAACCATATTGGCTCATTGCTGTGTCCTCTGGAATCAACAGCCCTGCTACCAAAAAAAAGAATCAGGTCCATTGGTCACCCGGTTGGTGAGTTCTCCCATGTTTTCTATTTTCAACCATTTAATTGAAAATTGTCAGTTCTGACCCTGCCCTTCCTCCCATACTCCTCCTACTTATTATCAACCACATCGGCCTGTAGCCCCGTCCTCTCTGTTCAACAGCCCTGCTAACAAAAAATAATCAGATCCATTGCTCACCTGACCGGTGAGTTCACCCATTTTTTTATGTTCAACTATTTAATTGAAAATTAAAGTTCTGACCCTGCCCTTCCTCCCATACGCCTCCCACTTATTATCAACCACATTGGCCCGTCGCCGCGTTCTCTCTATCAACAGTCCTGCTTCCAAAAAAATAATCAGGCCCATTGCTCACCTGACTGGTGAGTTCTCCCGTTTTGTTTTCTTTTATTTTCAACTATTTGGTACCGAGGCTCTGGGCAAGAAGTTGCCACCCCTCCTGTCTTGATGCGTGCCATTTTTTCTACAACATACAATGTAAAAAGACACGTGCTGTGTCAACACTCACACACCCTGATGATTTCCGCCACTTCGTCAGAATTCAGCCTACCACACAAACACCATCGCAGATATTAAGCTTCTGCCACCTCACAATCCATGGACACAACACGGAAACCAACACAACAATCAAATTTAAAATGACGATTGCAACAACGAACACGCAACAATCAAAATAACGACGACGATGGCCGCTGGCAACGGAAACCCACACAGCAATCAAATGAACAACGATGGTGTCAACAGCAAAGAACACAACACTACTTACAACTTGAAATCGCAATTGTGTTCAACTCTATTGCAAACCCAAAATGATTTCTAATAAACGCAACACGTAGACTGATCACCAAAAAACATTTTTCATGCCAATGTTGTATAAGGTTAGACACATCACCAACCAGCATGGCCAAAATTTGTGTATGTTGTAACTTAAAACCTAAGGAATGTTTTCAACATAAGAGCATCACGGAATGCAAAATTGTAGCATATTACCCAAAAATATTTCTCAACATAGACGCATCATGTAAATGTATCACCAAAAATGTTACAGTTCACCAAAAACTGTTTTCAATGCAAATGCATGTCAGACCATATTATGAAAACACATCATTCGTTTTCTCTGCCTAAATCATTCTTTCAACATACCTTATAACCAACATTGCCAAAATATGTGTACATCGTAATCTAAAACCTAAGGAAGGTTTTCAACATAAAAGCATCACTGAATGCAAAATTGTAGCACATTACCCAATGTTAACTCATTACTTGCAATGTGATAACACAGCATTCATTTTTCTCATCTTGATATTGATCACTTGTTAAAATGACACACCACTGACTGGATTTCCAAAAATGGTTTTCTGGTTAAACACACCACATAAATACATCACCAAAAACTGTTTTCAATGCAAACACATAATGACAGACAATAGGAAAACACAGCATTCCATTTCTCTGCCCAAATCATGCTTTCATCGTACCTTATAACTAGCATGGACAATGGACCCACTTCAACAACCCGATGACAACCACGCCACAATGACCACACCACAACAACGAAGCCACGATGACACAACCACGAACATACATAAACGAAGCCACGACAGATAAACCAACATGGAAGACAATGCTAAATCACTTCTGCAGAAAGTGTCTGTTGCATTGTCTTGCAAACACTTCTGAAATGACTACCATAAAACTGAATGGGATTATTTTGAACCACCTACCATCAGATCTATTGAGCATTTTTCGCCGAAGTTACGGCCAGATTAATCCTCTATCGCCCATAACTTTTAAGCATTCACGTTTTTTATCATCAAAAACTGCATAGACTAACCTTACGTGACTCACAACAATACTATAACATTTTGTTCTCAGAACAACACATCAATCTATTTACTAATTGTAAATGTCTTTTGAGCTCAAAATGACTCAGTTTTCAACTTAACTATATCACGTACAATGCCAATCAATTACACACCACAGCTTCTGCTAAAAAATCTTGCAGCGGCTGCTGGTAATTCATACTTATGACTGTTCACCTTTCTTGCAAAGCCCGCCGATTTTCCATTACATATCCATTTCTGAGAAAGACGAAAAAATTGAAAGTTTACTTTCGTTTCTATAACAGCCTACTACAGTTTTGTACGAAACTCAACCACGTTCGCGCAATTTTCTTCTCAATACTTCCCTCGTTTCACAATTTACCGGATCTTCCTGGGACATTTTTATTCCTGCGGTTCTTCATATCATTGTTGGCTTTGAGAAGAGTAGACATTGATGACCTCTACGTGACTTCTTGAAAATGAGGAATGGCCCCTCAAGGTGACGATGTCTCTCGTGTGAAATGTGGTCTGAAATAAAAATTAATGTGTATGGTACGCGAGAACGAGGAACACAATCTAACACAATGGCGATCGTCCACACACGAATATCAACTATGATCTCATCAAAAATAAAGGCAACAATCACAGCAGGGGTTGTTATAGCTGTTGTGAGAGGCGTATTGAAATCGCCAATGCGTAGTTTAATTGCGCAAGAGAGTCCCGCCATCGAGCATCGTAATTTGAGTCTAAACCTAAACCTTGATGGAGGCGACAGCAAACATTTTGGAAGGAAGGGAATGCCGAGAAAGACAAAAGCACTAAGATCAAAGACAAGGTCATCTTTCTTGGATCCTAAAACCGTCGAACAAAAGCCGGTTGCTGGCTTCGCTGGCTCGTTCGCCTTCGATCCTAAAACCATCCGCCACAAGCATTTTGACCACGTTTCGCCGCTTCTTGAAGACGGAACATACTTGCTCTTTACTGACCTTAGAAGCCGGGGACCGAACCGAGATTGCATAGATATTGTCAATCAGCAGGACCGGATAAAACGCATTCATTATCACTTCGCTAGCTGTTCGATGTTCGACGATATGTTCGGTAACCGACTAGCACTAGTCTATGGAATTAGAATGATCGCAAATGCCATGCGAAAGCCCTTTACGTTCACCTGTGAGTTAAGCAAAGGAGAAACACCGAAAGGCGCTGCATATCTGATGGAGTTCAATAGTGCTCAGAATGGTGGAATCGGTCCTATTCCCAGTAGAAATGGAGAGAAATACACAGCTGAAGATGTGTGCCGATTATGCGCGAATCGCTTTTGCAATTGGCATGATCGTAACTTGGACGTGGCCTCTGACATCATGATTTCCGATTGGAAGCAGTTGACGAGACCCGAAGTAGTTCCAATTCCTGATCATGATGACGCTGTAATCCACCTCCGCTTGGGTGATGGTTTATACAGTACGCAGGGAGGAAATGAAGGAAAAGGGATCTTCCCTCATGAAATCTACATCAATCTGCTCAAGCAGGCGCAGGAGGAAAAGGGAGTGATAAGTTCGATCGGCATTGTGACTTCTCCATTCAAAGGTTCTAATGTTCGGGTGTTTGACCGTGGTTCAACTTCGATCAGTCAAACGATTGCACTTGACTTAGTCAAAGTTCTACAAGCGGCATTTCCGCACGCAGAAATCAGAATTCATAACAGACCCGAAGCAACAATTATCGAATCGCAAGCTCGCCTAGTTCATGCTCGCAAGGTTGCAATATGCGGCTGCTCAACCTTTTGCCCATACGCCGTTTTGGCTACTGAGGGTATTGGCTTCATCTATAATCCGGTTGGGTCGCAAAATATTTGGGTCAGAAATGCTGCTGAGCGATATGGAAACTTTCGACTTTTCGAGTCACCACTTTTGAACGGGTTGATGATTGCCAATAATAAATCAGGTTGGATGTTACATAGTGCACATGTGATGGGATGGGTGCGAAAACAAAATCCCACTGTGGGCAATTTAGATATCACCAATGCACCCATTTTCCGTCAACCATGACCAGCTTATTCCCATGGACTTCCAAGACGTATGGTAAATGGTGTGTGACTTTCCTTATCCCGATGAAATCTTTGGAGAGCTAGTCAATAGGCGGAATAAAATTATAACCTAATCGTATTCCCATGGACTTCCAATGTTTACGGTATTTGGTATTTATGATGCATGCCAAGGTACCAAGACAAAATTATGGGAGAGCTATTCAAGAGGCTGGATAAAATGACAACCTTACTCTTGATGTCAAGCTTTGCTGCTGTCGTGTGTGGGACACAGTAAAGTGTACATGCTGTGTCATCCATATTAGTGTGCACGTACCACTAACAGTGGCACACACTTAGGTTGAGGGGGCTGGTCTTAAATCCTAACTAAACATTACAAGCAGCCGCCATGCTATCGTATAAGCCAGATTATAAGCAAATGTCAAAAGATACTTTTAAGTGTAACTTATATTTCATCCCCTTATTAGTGTTTTCAACACTTTGAAAAATTATAGGTATCTAAGAAACGTACCCTATTACATCCAGGTAGACATATTGTACCCCACCCGCCATTTTGCCTGTCTTCCTTGTCAGTGCTATCCATGTGCGCAAGTTATGTGGTGACTTCCGACAGCATCGGAGGTTTCTTGGCAACAATCTGGAGCCATGGGGAGCAATACATATGGGTGTATTGCTCATGTGAAGGGGAAACTATTCTTGAGGGTTTTAGTTCTAGTTGAGCGGATCATTGAAAAATTATAGGTATCTAAGAAACTTACCCTATTACATCCAGGTAGACATATTGTACCCCACCTGCCGTTTTGCCTGCCTTGCTTGTCCATGCTGTCCATGTGCGCAAGTTGTGTAGTGACTTACAACAGCACCGGAGTTTGTCGGCAACAATCCCGAGCTGCTGGGAGCAATACATATGGGTGTATTGCTCATGTGAAGGGGAAACTATTCTTGAGGGTTTTAGCTCTAGTTGAGTGGATTAAATTATTATCTACCAGAAAAACACAAATGTCAGTGAGACTCACACGATGTTACTTATACGCCAGTGTTACATAGAATCCGGCTTATACGGTAGACAGAATGCAAGTAGTAAAAACAGAGGAAGCCCAAGGTTTAAAAATGAGGTGGCTTGTCTAAGACTAGTTGTTAGTGGGTACGTGAGCCCCAGTTGCTTCGCTTGCACCTCACATGCAAACGCGCCCATTTTGAAAATAAGTTATTATAGCAGTAAGGATTGGCGTTGTGAGACGCTCACAGTTAAAAGTCCAGTGATGCCCGTCATGCAATCAAAACGGAAACACGCAAAACTGCAAAAAAACACGAAATCAGGGCAGGCTAATTTGCAAGGTTTGTGTGTTTATGACTAGAATAAATAAGATGACCACTCATTCAAGAATACAGTCTGTGGCCATTTGCATAGATTCACATAATTTTCCATTTGCTCTTACAGAGACGAAAGCTTCACAGGACAGATTTGACATGATTTTGTCAATTTGTCATGCTGACCAATCTCCTTATTTATGGCTGTTTTGTAAGATTGTATGAACAATAAATTGATGGACAAGTGACTTCCCTTTAAGGCGTTAGCGCATCAAATGCACTAGTAATTTTAAAGGTAAATAAATATCAAAATATCATGACTACCCATGTATGTCAACCCGAAAATTAATTGTTTACAGGTAATTGTGCTAGTGTCTACTGTGGAAGTATCTCTTATACCTAACAGTGAAAAAACTGTCTCACTGAAGCAGGAGATGCAAGAGAAGCAGGAGAAGAAGGAGAAGCAGGAGAAGCCGGACAAGCAGGACAAGAAGGAGAAAAGTGGCTCAGTTTCTGATACAACTAAGCTTTTGAAAAAATCTTGATAGTATTTTGTTTAATTGCAATTAAAGTGCTGAGTCAAATGACATATTACATTAGAAAGCGACTCTATAATTAACACCAAAAAGTGGGTTCCCATTTTTAATAGACAGCTGCATGAGAACAGCACCGCCCCCAAAACATGGCCATGTTGTGTTGGATCATAGCAGTAAACTTGATCAAGGTCCTGAACACTCTTGATACAAGCATTTGTAGTCTCATGTTGCCCCAGAACCCTCTTCTGCATGGCATCAGTCTCCTCTGAAGAATCGGTCAATTCCACAGCAGACACCTTTCTCATGTATGGACTCTCACCAGCATAACCATCATCTGCCTCCACTCATCAAGCTCAAGCTCCTTCATCAGTCCATCAAAAATGTTGACACCTGGCCAATCCTTCCACAGATATGAATCATTCAGAAAACAATAAATGATATTGAGATTTCTAGCATAAAAGTAGGGCTTGTTTTAAAAAAAAGGCTTGTTAAAAAGAAATGATCATCTACCTCTTCTAAAATTTTAATCATCACTACTGGCATAGTCAAAATCTTCGATTTCACCACAGTCAAGCAGAAAGTCATCAACATTTAGTACTGTTTGTGCCCTTTTATATCCAATGTCTTCTCTGTGCCCCAATTGCCAAGTCCAAACTCAGCCACAATATACCTACTTCATACTGCTCCTTGCGATCAATAATTGTGGATTCCCAGTGATAAAGAAGAATCCCCAGGAAATACCCTAGGGACCAGTTGGATGCACTGCATGATGGATCAAGTAGTCCTCACCCATTCATTTCTTCACGAAGAGGCTGAACTTCCAGCCACCATGCATAACTTTTGCATTTGCATGCTCCTAGGGGAGTTGACACCGAATATCTCAATTAGATCCTGATGTGGTCACCCTCAACAACAGAGTGCATTTCCCCAAATGACATTCCCAGTTCAATGACACAAACTTGCAAGGCTTGCCCTTGGGAATGGGAATGCTCATGGCATACTTGCCATCAATGATATGCTTAACATCATTAGACTTCTTGTGGGAAAAACCATTCGTCCGGTCACACATTTGAGTGGGCTCTTGGTAGGCGTGGCATGTTGATAGGAGCATTCTCCTCCAAATCTTCAAGTTCATCATCCTAGTTGTCGGTATATTTTTCAATGTCATGTATCATCTTTTTGTATACAAGTATATCCAAGAAGTTGCAAGAATTATGATAAGGTGCAGATTGAAATGACTTTTAAAAATACATACAAAGCCAAGACTTACTTGCTCCTTGGGAAACAAGTCTTTCTCAAGGAAGGTCCTTAAATTCCTTGCACTCTTGTGAGGCCAATGCTTTTAGTAAATATGCTCAATTCTGCCTTTTTGCATTCCTCTTGATTGTAAGTTTCCCTTTTGACCTGTTTTCTGTGCTTTTTTCATCCAATGAGTTCCACTTGGTCCTGGCCATTGTGGCTGAGTGCTCATTATGGATTCCAGAATCAATATGGTATGCCCTTTGGTTCTGAAGCATCTGAAGATAGGCTCTCCTGCCAACAAGTTCTTTTGCTGTGGTGCAAAAATTTTCTAATCCTATGGAAAATGCAGAGGGTCTCAACTTGATTCCTCCAGGAGGACATGTTGTCCACCTGTTGTGAACATTGCTTTTTAGCAGTATCAAACTCAAGTAGGTCTCAAGGAAAAGTTGAGCCAAAGATTCACTGGAAGTACATTCACCCATTCATTTATGCCATATCAGAGTTTGAGTTGCACATGGTGACCAACAGTCTCTGAACTCTTTGATTGATTTATTGACTAGCAACACAACTCTATCACATTCAACTCAAGAAAAGGTACTAAGGTGATATCTTTGGTGATTTCCTGATGAGTGTAAACGAGACTGATTTACAAGTTCAGCATTGTGGAAAATTTTCTACTTCCAAAATTTCAATGTCTCTGAAGAAAGAGAATGAGAAGAATAAGAGGGATGAGAAGGAGGAGAAGGAGGAGAAGGATGAGAAGGAGGAGAAGGAGGAGAAGGAGGAGAAGGAGGAGAAGGAGGAGAAGGAGGAGAAGGATGAGAAGGATGAGAAGGAGGAGAAGGAGGAGAAGGAGGAGAAGGAGGAGAAGGAGGAGAAGGAGGAGAAGGAGGAGAAGGAGGAGAAGGAGGAGAAGGAGGAGAAGGAGGAGAAGGAGGAGAAGGAGGAGAAGGAGGAGAAGGAGAAGGAGGAGGAGGAGGAGGAGGAGGAGGAGGAGGAGAAGGAGGAGGAGAAGGAGGAGGAGAAGGAGGAGAAGGAGGAGAGGGAAGGGCGGATGACCAAGAGGAAGCAGAGGAGGAGGAGGATAGAGTGGTTGCTGAGAAAGGTGCTGAAGGTGACAACTTCGAGGCATTTGTTTTTTTCTGACAGCAGGTGGTGGGTGGTGATCAAAATGCCATTGGTACCTCCTGTGAGCATGTAAATCTTCAACTCTTGTTTTATTTTTGTTTTCCTTGTATGTTACATGTTTTTGGCTTTGATGAAAAGTTACCTCATTCCTTGTCACCTATTTTAGGAATCATTGTCAGAGATGAGTTGCAAATGAACACTAGGCATCTTTCTCCCATGCCATGCTGTTTATCATCACAAGCAACATGTTCACACATGTGTAGGGTTGAGCAAGACAAAAGGCATGCTCAGCACTAAGAGCAACATGAGGGTCGTTTCTTTCAGATGCAGATGCGTCAAGAAGCAGACTACAATTTTGGTTTCTACGAGCGTTGAGCCATGGGATTCTTTTTTCCTCACACGTCAATTAGGGAAGGTATTATCAGATGAGCAATGAAAGGTCAAGCTGAGGAGGGAAAACAAGAGGAAGTAGTAATGAGGAAAACAACACTGATCTTGCTGATGGCTAGTTTAATGATCTATACAACCACTTGTCTCTACATGCATGGGGCAAGTTCAACACTTGCATTGGAATCCAGATTATTCTTATAAACCGTATTAATTAGATTACTGCCAACTATCAGTGCTCCAAGAGTAAGCAGAAGTAGAAGACATGCCACAATGCTTTTCTTCTCACCATGCTGCTCAAGCTTGGGGAAGAAGATTGTACAGCTCTCATGCCCCACTCAGTAGATTGATGAACAAATGTCATGTTTTTTTCTCAAAAAATTAATGCAGTCATAAAAGGTTCTTGAAATTGTTCCATTGGGAATGAAATATTGATGACAGCTGTTCTAGTCTACTCTAGATTATCTTATGTTAAAATATCTTGCTTATAACTCTTCAAGCTAGTTGAAGATATCTGGTAGTATGAAACATGGTTGTCCAAAACATACGACGCAGAGACATCAAGAAACAACAAGTACTTGATTGTGTCTAAGTTTCCAATTACTGAGGACTTCATGCTTTTGCAAGAAATCATGGTCACTGAGACACCGTAACCCCACCCCACCATGGGGCCAAACATCAGTTGCTAGTCACCAACGGTCTACTACCTAAACGGTAGTACTCAGGTGGTAACAAGAAATTTGGTGTTAGACTGACGCTATGTGTCAATTCACTGGATACACAGAGACCCATTTTGCATTAGTCTCAGCATTGATTTCAAATGACCCAAAACTTAAGTTGGGCAATCTACAAAGTCACCTTGGTCAGCAGGACATGTTCAGTGGAAATTGATGATTGTTCAGCAAGAATGCATCAAATTGTCCATTATCCTTGTTGCCTTGGACAGATTCCAATATGCTGGGCTCCGTGGTGCAACTTTGACTACACTGTCAACTCAGTGTCATCAAGAGCATGCCTGCTTGCATCTTAATTGCACAAAAAATAAGATGCACCCATGTCAACAATTTCTATCTTCAAACTGTGACAGTATTTGTGTCATTTCTGGGAGGACCTATCTGCCTACTTGTATTCTAGCCTGGAGGGCCATTTGTCTTTGCACCCAGATCACCAACAATCATGGTGCAGTAACTCAGCCACCAAAATAGAGTCATCTATCCTAAACAAGGCCACCAAGAATTTTGATGTACACCTGTGGGTTCATGCGAACACCAGGTAGGGATGTTAAGACCCATCCAATGTTTGTCCACATAAAGCCCCTAACCCTAATTCAACTAGATCACCCTTCACTTCAAAGAGCTCACATGCCATGGAGTATCTTTGCTACATTTGTGCTATTTTTATTTGATCATCAATGAATGACTCGTCAGCCAAATGAAGCATGTACACCTCAACAAATGGCACAGTCAATGGTGGCTGAAGAACACCACCAGAAGTGCGGTTATATCTTATAATGTTGAGGAGCGCTCCAGCTTGAGTGTAGGTGTGAGTTAAATAGTTGAAATTGAAGAGTGAGGTGATTGCTGTTGACCCTAAAACCTTCCAGAAGGGACATGACTGTTGGAGTTTGAAATGGTGTGTTTCATTGAATACTTTCTCAAAATATTGTGATGCAACTAATTCTTTTTCAGGTCATGTTAGGTAATTGTTTCAATGGTTGAAATGTGGATCGTATGGAATACCAAATTCCACAATCTGACCAATTGATTTTCACCCAAAAGGTCAGAGGAAGGGGGTTAAGTAAGAAGTTGATGGACTTATTGCCTTCATCCTTGAGGGATTTTCATGACTTACAACATTCCAGGACAGTATTGAAAGAGGAGCTGCAGCTAGGTGAAAGTGCAGGTGATAAGAGTTATGATAAAACTCCGCTGTGTGCATTTTCTCTTGTTCTGGGTAGCTGCACAGAGTAACATTAAACTCGTAGCAACTAATTCCCTTCCCGGACTATGATATATTGTGATAGCTTGCAAAGGAAGCATTCATCTGCCATTTCCACTGTGAAAGTTGCAGGAAGATAGCTCCTCATAGTCTATTTAAGTGAATTGAAAATGACGTTCTGAATCTTTTTTAGAGTGCTGTATCCTTAGTACTTGAGTGTGGGACAAGTAGTATGAAGCAAATTCCCATTTCATTTCAGAATATCAATGATGCTCAATCATGTGGATCCATTCAACGTGGAAGATATAGGAGCATAGTGCAGGTCAAGATGTTCAGTTGGATATTGATAATTTCCAATAATTGAGCATGATGTTCAATTGGATATTAATAATTTCCATAACTTAGTGTGAACATGATCATAACCCAGATAAGATGAAGCAGGAGACATGATCTTTTTTACAAAGGATTTCATGCTCAGACACATAGCCTGGTATAGACATGCAGGTGAATGACATCTGAAGTCATTCAATCAATTGTGTTGTTGCTCATGGGAGATGAGACTTTGCTTGTGGTGATTGCATGCTTCTAAATGGATTCAGTTAAAGCAGAGCATAAAGGTTTCATCAAGATAGACAAAACACCAGCTGCTTTAATGTTAAATGGTGAATGAAGGAGATTGTGAAGGTGACATACTATGTCGACAAATCTAGTAGTGATGTAGCACTGCAACAGAACATTGCTTAGTTCTAATGATGGAGAAGTGAGTTTTATTTTTATTGTTTTGGAATTGGTACAGTGCACATGATTTTTTGCATGTGTGGGATGGGATGCTCAAGCATTTTTTCCTCTGATGTTTGAGCCCGGAAGCAATCTTCAATTTCATTGGATTTTTTGTTCCTGACAGTAAAGCTTAAATAAAAAAACATTGAATGCAGCAACTGGTTTGGGAAACTTTTTACAAGCAAAAGTTTTCTTACTATCAATGCCAATATGAAATAAAATTTGTTGAGCATGGCATGCCTTGATACAAGTTTCTGGGTATTTTGCTGTGTATGCAACTTGATTTGTTTAGTTCTCAATGCTCCACTCTCTTTTATTCTGCAAATCTCTCTTTCCAATAGAGTCTTTATTAAAGAGACGAATTGCTCATAGCTCCCAGTATTCAGAGGAGCTCCCATGATTCATAGGAGTTTCCAACAAATTAATGGGAGGACTTTCATTAATTCACATGTCTCATGAATCTTGGGAGCTTCCCGCATTTCAATAAAGCCTATCATTATTCATGGGAAAATAAATGGGGGCACAAAAATTGTGGGCACAAAAAATCAAATCGTGTTATATTAAAAATTACTCTGAAACTCCCCAACAACACATGCATCTCATCATCATAGTACAGTGCCTAATTGGAGTTGTGCCATTTCCTTCAACTTCAGCTGCAAATACAATCACTCTGTTTTTGATTTGCTGGCACATCAATTGTCCCATATGGTTCCCAGCCGTCTATGGGCCTGGTTTCTCCATGATATCATGAATCATGGGAGGATGGGAGCCTTCCCATGAATGGGAGCTTCTCATGAATTGATGAATTATGGGAATCTCTCATGAATTGTGCAAGATTTTTGTTCTGTTGAGCAGTAAAAACATTGTTTGAATTGACTTTCTGCAAAAGAATGATTCATAAAGTGTAAGACAAGGCAGTAAACCAACTTCAGACTGCCAAAATACCAAGAAGCTAGATCCAACACAAGGATGGCTGGACAAATTTATTTTGGGTAGGCTTTCATGAGATCCCCAATTCTGTTGCTCTGCTCGCCACTTTTATTCATTAAGCTTAATGGAAGCAGAAAATTCCCATGAAAATCATCCTGAACAGGTTGCTCCATGATGGAAAAGAATTTTGATTAAAGTGGGATTAATCCGACGGAGAAGAATGACTATGAGATTTATTTCTTCTTGAATATTAAGGAATTGGCTAGTAGAGATAATAATGTTGACATTTTTCCATTGTGATGTTTTTGAAGTTTTGTGTTTGCGATATTAATGTAAATCATTGAAATTATTGTAGATTGCTGTTTCTGTCTTAGTCAGTACATTGAAAACCCAATGATCCCCAGTAAGTTTAGAAACCAAATGAGAATTACTAAAAATTACTAGATCGTTACTGGTAACTGAGGTCTGATGGCAGTAAAAGTAATCAATAACAGGAAACTTAGGATTGTATTTAGCAAGGCCTACCAGCAAGACTAAGCTCTGTACAATGATACTCTCACTGCCAATGACTTTTGTGTTTGCTCTCTACTACTACATAGTAGTGAAATATTCAATGAGATATTCAAATGCTTGAACATGGAAGCCACTCAATGTGATGAAAGCCTGGTAATCCCATGACAGAAATCCTGTACTGCAGGGACTTCTACAACAATGAAAAACAATGCTCAAAGTGTGTCTACATCAAAATGGATAGTGATTGCCACATATGGCATTGTAAAATGAGAATGCAACAGCAACAGTAGGTTTCTGTGCCCAAGCTTCTACTTTGCAGAGCACCCGTGCTGAAAGGGCAGCCTCATGATACCATCAACAAGATAAGTTATTCGGACAAGATGATGTATTGAAGGAGCATGTGGCATTGGATGGACGTGCCAGTTATTTTGTAACATATTTTTCATAACATTTCATCAGAAGATGAATGGGACTTTTTGGATAGAACTCTTCAATCTTGTGGAATGGGGCCCTCGCCCAGTTTCAAGTGACAGCGTTTTCAGGATACAGAAAATACTCAACAGAGTTTATACCTCTGCTAGATTAAAAATGTGATTTGACTTTGGACTATTTAAATAGACTCAATGGACTGGCAGCATATTCAAATGGCTCATTATGAACATGCCATATGTGTTGAAACCCTACTCACATCCCCTTTTTCAAGTTTGCATACAACTGCACCAAATCTATGAATACTCATACACAGTTTTGCTTTTAATTAATGAAGCATGTTGGCTTCATTGTTGACCAATTAAGTTAAGTAATAAATTATTATCATCAACCTCAGCACATATTTTACAAAGACTTCGCTTTTAAATCTACTTGAGCTGAAAATTGATGAAAAAATAATATGAATATTCTGCACTGTGTACATGACACTTCATCATCTTCTTTTGTCTTATTACGTAACAACAATCACAATAAAACTAATAGACAAAGCCAACTTCTGGAGAGAATATTTCGCTGGTGTGTACTTGATGAGGAAGGAGAAACTAAGCCCGCAGCCTTTTTTAAAGAGCAACAGAAACGAAAAGTAATTCGTGTTAACTGGTTAATTATGTATCCACCAAGTCAGTCTACGCAATTCTATGACAACCGTGTTTGATACCCTTGACGACGTGGCACTTAGTGCAAGGAACAAGACTATCTTTTGACGCAAACGATGGTTAAGGTGCGCGAAACATGGGTTCCTCAAAAATGTCAACATTACCAACATTTGGGTTTTGTTTTCGCACCCATCCCATCACATGTGCACGATGTAACGTCCAACCTGATTTCTTATTGGCAATCATCAGCCCGTTCAAAAGTGGTGCCTCAAAAAGACGAAAGTTTCTGTATCTCTCAGCAGCATTTCTCACCCAGATATTTTGCGCACCAACCGGATTGTACATAAAACCAATACCTTCAGTAGCCAACAGCGCGTATGGGCAAAAGGTTGAGCAGCCACAAATTGCAACCTTTCGTGCATGCACTATGCGGGCTTGCGATTCGATAATTGTTGCTTCAGGACTATTATGAATTCTGATTGTTGCCTTTGGAAATGCTGATTGTAGACTTTTCATCAGGTCTAGTGCAATCGTTTCACTGATCGAAGTTGAACCACGGTCAAAAGGCCGAACATTGGAACCCTTGAATGGAGACGTCACTATACCAATCGAAGCTATGGTTCCCTTTTCTTCCTGTGCCTGTTTGAGCAGATTGTAGTAAGTTGCATGAGGGAAGATACCCTTCCCTTCGTTACCTCCATGAGTACTGTAGAGCCCATCACCCAAGCGTAGGTGGATGACAGCGTCATCATGATCAGGAATTGGAACCAATCCGGGTCTCGTCAACTGCTTCCAATCGGAAATCATGATGTCAGATGCTACATCCAAATTAGAGTCATACCAAGTGCAAAAGTGATTTGAGCATAATCGGCACACTTCTTCTGCTGTGTATTCCTCTCCATTTGTTCTTCTAGGGACAGGACCCAGGGAATCACTCTGCGCATTTAGATCCATCAAATAGGCCGCTCCTTTCGGTATTTCTCCTTCGCCTAACTCACAGGTGAATGAAAAGGGCTTCCGCATGGCATTTGCAAGCAGCTTCATTCCATAGAATACAGCTAACCGGTTACCGAACATATCGTCGAACATCCAACAACTAGCGAAGTGATAATGAATGCGTTTTATCCGGTCCTGCTGTTTGAGAAGGGCCGAGCAGCCTCCACTCGGTCCCCGGCTTCTAAGGTCAGTAAAGAGCAAGTATGTTCCGTCTTCGAGAAATGGTGAGACATCTTCAAATGGCTGGTCGTTGATGGTTTTAGGATCGAAGGCGAACGAGCCAGCGAAGCCAGCAACCGGCTTTTGTTCGACGGTTTTAGGATCCAAAAAAGATGACTTTGTCTTTGATCTTAGTGCTTTTGTCTCTCTCGGCAGTCCCTCCCTTCCAGAATGTTTGCTGTCGCCTCCATCAATGTGTAGGTTTAGACTCAAATTACGATGGTCGATGACGGGACTCTCTTGCGCAATCAAACTACGCATTGACGATTTCAATACGCTATTCACATTCGACACCGCAGCGCCAATCACAACAGCTATTATAACGCCTGCTGCCATAGTTGCCTTAATTTTTGATGGGATCATAGTTGATATTCTCGTATGGACGATCATTATGGGGGTGCTTCTTCATCAGAGAAAACGCAGTACAATGGCACTACAATACCGTACAATACCATGATAATACACCAAACGTCGACGAAGTGTGTCTACAACACATCTTGTTGGTTGTGAAAGGTTTTGAGACATCGGGAGAAGAAAAATGACTCTCAGTCGGAAGGGGGATTTCGTGATTCAACTGATTCCTCTTGAGGCTGTGACTTTGTAGGCCCAATGACCAATCCGATCCGATCAGAGTGAGTCCCACGAACCGTATTGGGTGATCGAAAACCCGAATCGGCGACTTTGTGAGGCCCAACAAACGTGTCCAATCACATTGGTACCCCCTTTTGGATTGACCAATCGGATTAGTCACGAGTTCAATAGTCCAATAGAGGCTCCTATTGGACCTCGTTTTTTTGGCCCAATCCATTTGACCAATCAAGATTTTGTGTGTAATTTTTACGCACAAATCCACGCTCGCGGTCAATCACAGCACCATCACCCATCACCACCACCGCGAATCATGGATAAATTCACCAATATCGTTGTTGCCGCTGAGCAGGTTTCGGTTCAGAAATATTTGCGAACACCACCAGCCATGGCATAAAAACACTCATCAAGCGAATAATGAACTACGCATCGCGTGCCCGCGATCTCCTCGTAAACTCAAATACTCCGATTTCCTACCCACCTACAACGAAGAGGGAGTACGTGCCGCCCTGACCAACATCAATCGTCATACCATTGACCGACTTGGTGCGAGCTGCGAATCGAGTCGGGGGAGCGTCAGTCAGCAGCAGCAGGTTAAAAAAGCTCGCTCTGATTTTGCCAACGCAGCTGCAGGGCAATTTGGGAACAGGTTATTATAGGCATCGAACCTGTCAGCTCATTTAATCACGGTATCTCCACAAACATTAACATCGTCTGGGCCACACGCTGGGATGGAGGATGAAACAGTCTCTGAAATTGCACGCGGAGTGATTCGTTTCTTGCAGAGGAAAAAGTCTCCTGCCATCTCCACTGTGCATTTAGTTTGGACTTACTTGTCGGCATCTACAACAAACGACGAAGAGTGTGAGATGAGGCAATTGATATGCTCTCAATTAACGCAGGCATGGTTGAAACTAAGGCAATACAATGATATGATTGGACAGCCAAAGTTGTTAGATAATGCAGACATCAAGGTCGTTGATGTTTCGTAAATTTAACACAGATTAAGGTCATGCATTTTTCTTGTCAAACATGTTTGAATTGCCCTTATGTCCTACACAATTATTGCTTTTCCGTATTAAAGAGTTAAGCAATGCTTTAGATATAGATTAAACTGATGTTCTGCTGAACTGTAACATAAGCCGTCACACCAAATATCTACACATTCTTCTTGTCATCATTCATGCGGTTGTCATTCTCCTTCTTTTCACAGTTTGCCACAAAATTGCGAATTGCTCTTTAACTTTCGAATTCCCCCAATTTTTCATCCCTCCACATCTCCGAAATAATAGTGTCAACAGCATGTCGTTCATATGCGGTGATGTGATTCAACGGGGGAAGTGATGAAATAATATAAAATATTATATGCATGAAATATGCATGGGAGACTGTGTTGATGTGTGAAGAGAAGTGCGTGGCGGGACAAAAATTGACTTGACGGGAATGACTCCATCGGGCCATTGGGCAATAGGATCGGGTTGGGCGATACAACAGCCCCACAAAGGCAAGAGAGGGGGCAATACGAAATTTTCAAAAATTCTGTCACGGGTTCGGATTGGCCTATTGGAATCGGACCCGAGAAAGTCACAGCCTGAGAGTTCATGTCGCCAGTTCCTATGGAAGAGATGATTTTTGACAGGCAGCTTTCTACTCGAGGGGTCATTCCCCCCATTATTAAGTCACTATCGTAATTTTTGACCATGCCACCAGCAACTTCCCAAAATTCTCGGGAATTCAGCTGCTTTGCTGCACTATGATGAGACTTCATTTTTAGGATCACTATCTTATTCTGAATAGCATGATTTGATATTATTTATTTTACAGCCCCCCATGAAATTTTATCCCCCGTCCGACTAACAGTTTGACTTATTACCCATTAGGCCATCAAAACATAGACTAGTTGGTGTTAGAACATAAAATCGCCTATTTTTGCCGACGTAGTAGTCACCAAAAAGTGACTGAACAGCTCAATCTAAGGCTTAAGACTTGCTTCAATATGTCTCAGGAAGCTTCCACTCCATCGGGGCTATCCAGTTTTCAGTATTGTCAGTTCTACAGGCTGCTGAGTGAAAAAACTCAATCAAGAAATAGTACAAATTGTGGCAATTCAATACTAATTCCTACATGATTTCGATCTTATGTAAACATTCATTTTTTGCACCAAACATCTGATTGCTCGTTTTTTGGCAAACAACATGTCATTATCATGCCAGCCCTCTCAAGACGAGCACTATTACTTCATCCTTGTTAGTCATGTATTGGCCCACGTGAATTACCCTGACAATCCCTCCAGTCAGATTTGCTTTGGAGCCATACGTACCATTGTCACTCTCTCTCACAATCTTGTAGCCTCCTCTTCACCAATTCATTGCGTTGTTGTGTTTTTTTGTCATCTCTTAGAAATTTGAAAGAGCTGGCCTCTATCGTGTCAACACAATGAGGGGGTTCACCAGATCATCGCGTACAGAGAGTATTTCAGAGCATCCAGCTTTATCTATCACACTTGTTATTGAACCTATCACGATCTCCACAGTGTTGCTGTTGTGTCATGATTTCTTGTAGTGAACTAGACAGAATCAAATTTGTAGAAACAAAGGAAGTCATAGTTTTAAATATAATGAGGCTTGTCTAAGCTTAGTTGTTAGTGGATCCATTTCCAATAAAAAAGATGATGGTCGCCTATGCTTACTGTTATGTCCCATCCATCATACAGAGTCTAGAGTTGGCACATCTGCCCACTCTGCACCAACAACAAAACTAGCACATGCCTCAGGGGAAGGCAAGATACTTTGTGCTTCCCATTTTGCAGGACTTCTTTGATGTGGCACACATTTTTTCATAGAGGAGATTTAATACCTCCAAGCACGCATTGAAACCCCAGCCCCAGATATCAGGAGACTCCAACTACATATTCTTTACTCCAATGGTAGCATACAAGGGATGATAGCAGAAGGTAAGCTAGCCCCTTTTCAAATTTTAACATGGTTTTTGTGGTACGGCTCATTAGTGTTTTTTGACATCAAATGGAAATCCATTCTTAGTCTCAGCTATTAGATATAATCTGGAGCTGCCACCTCCACTCCCACCCATCTCATGCAAACAGCAATAGCAAACAGGGACTCAGTAGGAGGTAAGTCTGTGTCTACATCCCATTATTCAATGTTCTCTTGTAATAGATTGCATGTTGTCAATTTCAATGTAAACTCATTCAATGCAGCTATTGAAGTCTGACTTGGCAAGTCACTTTGACATTCAGGCCATGGTGGTGTTGTGTTTGTTGAGTGATTCAAAATGAGGTAGAAGTACAATGTAATATTAGCAAACACCTATGTAATCAAAATATTAAACTAAAAAATAATGCAATAGTTTTGTTGAAAATTGACTCAAGTACTTTAGACCTGCAGTGCCTGGTTTAAGAAGCCTGACATCTGGGGCTGGCACCTTGTAGGGAAATTCGGTTACACCTCACGACCAGAGACATATAGCTGCCTCAACAAGAATCCAATAGATAGAGAGAGAGAGAGAGAGAGAGAGAGAGAGAGAGAGAGAGAGAGAGAGAGAGAGAGAGAGAGAGAGAGAGAGAGAGAGAGAGAGAGAGAGAGAGAGAGAGAGAGAGAGAGAGAGAGAGAGAGAGAGAGAGAGAGAGAGAGAGAGAGAGAATGAAGGAAGGAAGGAAAGGAAGGAAGAAGGAAGGAAGGAAGGAAGGAAGGAAGGAAGGAAGGAAGGAAGGAAGGAAGGAAGGAAAGGAAGGAAGGAAGGAAGGAAGGAAGGAAGGAAGGAAGGAAGGAAGGAAGGAAGGAAGGAAGGAAGGAAGGAAGGAAGGAAGGAAGGAAGGAAGGAAGGAAGGAAGGAAGGAAGGAAGGAAGGAAGGAAGGAAGGAAGGAAGGAAGGAAGGAAGGAAGGAAGGAAGGAAGGAAGGAAGGAAGGAAGGAAGGAAGGAAGGAAGGAAGGAAGGAAGGAAGGAAGGAAGGAAGGAAGGAAGGAAGGAAGGAAGGAAGGAAATGAATGAAACGAATGAAACGAATGAAACGAATGAAACGAATGAAACGAATGAAACGAATGAAACGAATGAAACGAATGAAACGAATGAAACGAATGAAACGAATGAAACGAATGAAACGAATGAAACGAATGAAACGAATGAAACGAATGAAACGAATGAAACGAATGAAACGAATGAAACGAATGAAACGAATGAAACGAATGAAACGAATGAAACGAATGAAACGAATGAAACGAATGAAACGAATGAAACGAATGAAACGAATGAAACGAATGAAACGAATGAAACGAATGAAACGAATGAAACGAATGAAACGAATGAAACGAATGAAACGAATGAAACGAATGAAACGAATGAAACGAATGAAACGAATGAAACGAATGAAACGAATGAAACGAATGAAACGAATGAAACGAATGAAACGAATGAAACGAATGAAACTAATGAAACGAATGAAACGAATGAAACGAATGAAACGAATGAAACGAATGAAACGAATGAAACGAATGAAACGAATGAAACGAATGAAACGAATGAAATGAATGGGGTTGGGGGAAAACTGTTATTCCTAACATAATTTTCACATAGTACTGTTTGAGTCACAATTACTAGAGTCCAAAAATCACATAGAAAACTATACACAGGGATATGGTTCACAGGAAATAGTGGATCGCCATGTTCAATTGAAAGTTGAATCAGGGAGGGACAAGCACCAAAGACATAATATACAATATTTTATATTATGATCCCATGCTGTGTTCGATGTCTTGACCAAAATGGATAAGTTTTTGAGACGCTGAGAAGGTGCGACTGAGATCATGAGCGAGCTACGGAGTCTTTTTGGAAACACGTGTTACCTTCGTGAATGACTCTTTCTTGTGAAAATAACGCTAGCTTGTGAAAATAACGTCATCTAGGCTGTTATTTTCACAAGCTCGCAGTATTTTCACAAGCTCGCGCATTTTCACAATTTGAAAATAACGTAGTCGTGAGAAAATAACCTAGTCGTGAGAAAATAACAATATTTTACCATCTTATTTACTATGGTGTTGTGAAAATAGCGTAGTCGTGAGAAAATAACGTAGTCGTGAGAAAATAACATAAAATATTACGTTATATTCTCACGACTACGTTATTTTCTACAGTTAACGTTATTTTCAAAATGTGAAAATAACCACATGATGTGAAAATAACGGAGTCTTTCGCTGACGCACCAATTCAGTCACACCAACACAACTGACAACACCATGTGACTAAAAATGGTGCTGCCAAGCAAAGCACCACTGCTAAATACTAATACCATAGTGAACAAGGTGAAAGCTGGCTCACCACTGCTGTGTCACAGTTGGTGGATGTTGATGATTTTATTCCGTGGGTAGTGGTATGATTTGTTGAGAACTTGAATGTTTGTAGAGAAATTAAGTATAGTACCTCTAAAACTGTGTAAGCGCTATCACAGTAATTTTAGTGTCTAGTAAAAAATTGTGCTACTTTCACACAACACTTGAATTCCCTCAACGCCAATGAAATGAATGAAATGAATGAAATGAATGAAATAATGAATGAAATAATGAATGAAATAATGAATGAAATGAATGAAATGAATGAAATAATGAATGAAATGAATGAAATAATGAATGAAATAATGAATGAAATAATGAATGAAATAATGAATGAAATGAATGAATGAAAAATTGATTATGCTGAATCTCTAATCGAATTTTATTTACAATGAACCTTTTAGTTCATTGAAGCCCCTATTTTAAGCACTGGCACCAGATGGCATGGAAGAAGGGGATGTTGGGGGTTTCATTACATTGCTGGCAGAAGGTTGGGGACAACAGATCGTTTTGAGATTCATAATGTGGGGGTCTTAGGTTTCCATCAGCACACCAGTAGCGTGAGGGTGAATCCAACTAGGTTGGGATCACTGTCTTTGAAGGCGTTGTGACTGAAATCATAGCTGCCATCATTTTCCACATTGATTTGGTTACATGACACATATGGTGACTATGTTTCAATGTTGGGCTGCAGAGGGTGAAGGCAAGCCCCTGAGCAGCTGAGAGATCTGAGGACCAGATGTATTTGGGTTGAATTCAATGTCGGTGAATTTGGCAAGGTTAGTATCAGGTATAAGTATACTCAAGAGGAAGTATTCTTTTAAATCACCTGGTGGCATAACAAGCACTGTAGAACATGTGGAGATGTTCCCGTGGAAGCAACTATGTTCAACATGATGGACATTTGTTCAATGTTTTGAAATGACCAGAGAGTATGAAGTGACGTGAGCGAGGAGGTACCATGCCAATTGTGGGGAGGCAATGAAGGTGCCTTCGTCGTATGAGTTTGGGTAGATTGAGATACGAAACAAAGTATTTCGATAGCTAATGCGGAAGTTAATTTGACAAGTAAATGCATCCATCATACTCCATGTACTCCAGCCCACAACAGTTTTCTACATTGTCAAACAAATACGTTTCTGTCTCCGGTTGCTTTCCATCATTTCTACAAACATTGAAAAAGTAATCTGGGTAGTATGGGTTCAAGTTGCTGCCAGAAGATGACTCAGCAGATGCAATCTGCATGCATCTTGTGTAGTCTAGCCATGGATTATGACAACATGCTTCAAGATCATCGTAAAGATCTGTTTCTGATTCAGGATGATTTCCATCATTGTGGCAACTTCCGCGGAAATAATCTGCGTAGTAAGGGTTATCACTATTTGCCTGAGAGCCTGCTCCTTGTTGCGCCTTTGCATCTTCGACACAGTTCTCTTTGCTGTCAATCCAAGGGTTGCTGCAGCATTCTTCGTAGGTTGCATAGGGATCCTTGTCAGGTGTGTTGGAGGGAAGCTTAACACATCTGGACTGAGCTATGATGGGATACCACATCTCAACGCCTTCTCCGCGGGACAGTGTGGGGTTCGATGTCGGGGTGCTTGATTTGTCAGATGCTGATGCATTGGTGCAAGCTTTAGTAACGTCATTCCAGCGACACGTGTCATCATTTTTACAGCCCTTCTTGTTGAGTGAACGGCAAATCGACTCGTTGGTATTGATTGATTGATTGGTAGGTTTTTGAGTAGATGAGTTTGTTGGGCTCTTTGTTGGTTTTTGGGAGGGGCGTACAGTCGGCTTAAATGTAGGACGATTCATAGTTGGGGGCTTAGTTTCGACTGGGGAAAAGAAAAAACTGCAAACACTTGTTGCGTCGTTCCAGTGACACATGAAATTTTGTTTGCATTGTCGTTTACTCATCAGTCGCTCACAGTTGGGTCCCGCAGAAGGGGAGTACGTTGGGTAGTGAGTTGGATTTTTGGTAGGCCGTCGAGTAGGTTTGTTTGTGGGTTTGTCATAAGTTGGTGCCCTGGTTTCCACTGAGACAACGGACGAACTGCATACACTGCTTGCATCATTCCATTCACAAGAATCGCGTTTCTTGCATTGTGCCTTCTTCGTATACGATTGACAGGCATCAATAACATTTGTCGACTGATGTGGATTGTTTGTAGGCACTTCTGTAGGGTTGGATGTGGGCTTGATCGTTGCGGCTTTTGCGAAAGCATTCGATTTCAAATAGCATTGTACTTTTTTTGCAGACATGAAACGGTCACAACAAAGCTGATATGTTTCAGACATGAGAACACCTTGAGGCTGATTTCCGTCATTTTTGCAATGACCAGAATTGAAATCGGGATACCATCTTTTGTCTGATATGTACTGGCAATTATTTAAGGAAGACGGAAAGAATCTCTTGCAGCACTCTATAGAAGTATCCGAAAGAGCGATACTTATTGGAGGGTTTCCGTCATTTCGGCAATATTCGCTACCTACGACAGGATACCACTTTTCAGTTACAAGAAAAGGATTGTTTGCGCGGCATTTTTCGGTGTCCATCCAACTAAACTGGCAGCATGAATCGTAGGTGGGAAAAAAGTTTATTTCGAATTCAGGGGCTTGGCCATCGTTGCGGCATGTGAAATGAGTACTGATAGAAAGCATCACGAAAAAGAACGTTATCAAATCGGAGTTTCGCAGGCTAAACTGTTGATGTGCACATGACCTACTAATCTGGGTAATAATCGCCGCCGACGGGAGAGGACTGCTGATCCATGTCATCTGTCTTCTTGCCCATACAACTATCATACTCAACTTGATCGTTGTGGCAGCAATCCTCTCTACTTGTATAAAGGTAGACCTCTTCTGGTGATTGTCGCCCGTCATTCCTGCACGTACCAGATGGGCTGTCACACGTTATTCCAGAAAATGTTGAGGTGATCTGAAAGTATAGAACAAAACACGAAAGTGTGCATCAAATTCATTTGAAACGAGTACTCACTAATGAGGATAATAAATCAATCCCATCGCACTAGGCTTCTTGATCAAACATTCCATCTCATCCAGAAAGTCGAATTCGCAGCATTTCTCATAAGAGGCAAAGAAGTTGACCTCATAGTCGCCAAACTTATCATCACTTCGACACAAGTTATAGTCATAATCGGGATACCAAATCTTTTCTCCGCTGGGCGCCATGCTCGGCGCCTCGGAAATGAAAGCTTGCATGCACCAATTGAAGGTGTCGTTGAAAAACGAAGCGCAGCATCCCTGTGCGGACGAACGCAAATATATTTTAGACAAGGATGGAGGATGCTTCCCATCATTCTTGCATACGCCATTCTTATAGTCAGGGTAGAACAGTTCACCCTCCAAATCTAATGGGGTGGGACTGTAGCTAGGTGAAACCGTGGGATAAATGGGGCTCAATGTGGGCGTGTAAGATGGAGAAGAGGTCGAACATTCCGGGACAGAGGTATCAACATTCTGGGGCCAGTTGCAATATCCTAAGAGAGGGTCAAAGACGGTACCAGCAGTGCAATCGAATTTGCTAATGCGCTTGCCTAGTTGACAATAAATGTAGGACTTGCATGCGTTGATGGCTTTGTTGCCGGTATATCCCTCAGGGCAATCTTCGTCCACAACGACGCGTTCGGGTTTCGTTTTCTTCTCGGGACTCGGTGTCGGAGGGAATGAGGCTGGAACTGTCGCTTCGCAGTTAACATCCGAATACGTGCACGCTAGAATCATAACATCAAACAAAGTACCTGAGGGACAAGTCTTTTCACTCGTGACTTTACCATTTTTGCAATCAACATAACCGAGACAGTTTGCTGTCGGCGCCCTTCCGGTGTACTCGTCGGGACAGTATACTGATACATCCATTTCATCTTTGTTGTCGGGAACATCAGTCTTCCCACAAGCCACATCAGCATAGGTGCATGCCAACTTCATAACGTCAAATTTGGTCCCGGTGGGGCATTTTAGTGCAGTATCCACTTTTCCTTTGACACACTTGACGTACCCCTCGCAATTTTCCGTAGGTGCCTTTCCCGTATAATCATCTGGGCAATACTGTGCGTAGTCGGCCAAATTGTTCATTTTCTCTTGACTAACGAGAAGCTGACAATCTTCAAAGCCGTATTCACATCGCAGCGTCATGGAATTGAAGACCGACCCAGTGGGACACTTGGTGCTCAGCCCCTCTTTGCCAGCCGTGCAGACCACGTAGCCAAGACAGTCGGTGGTGGGCGCCTTTCCTGTATATTCAGCGGGGCAGAAATTGGAAAACATTTCGTCGCCTTCCACAGTTTGATCGTTTTGCTTGCCGTCGTCATCAACGTAGTCATCATCGTCATCGAATACTGGAGCGGAACCGTCGCATTTCACGCTATCGGGCCAATTGCATATTCCCGAGCTGGCATCGTATAACGTTCCCGCCGTGCAGGACCACGTGGCGCTTTGCTTGCCATTAACACAGTCCGCGTAGCCTTTGCATCCGGCAGTGGGAACGCGTCCTGTGTAGGAGGCGGGACAGGGATTGCTTGCGCTGGTCGTCGCGCTAGTTGTGCTTGATGTGCTTGACGTACTTGTCGTGGTTTTGGCCGAGAATGCTACGGTTGGTAGAAGGAGGGCGATCGCGGCCAGTGGTAGTGGGCCCATTGAGTGGCTCATTCTTCTTTGTTGTTTCGATGGAGATAATAATATTGATATCAAGATCATAACGGTGATGAGGAGTTGATTGTGGCAGGGTTCTGACAGGGTTTGTTGAGAAGTATGTTTGACATGCATCATGTTCTATCATGTTGTGCTATAAAATACGGCGGATGGTATGGTATGGTATGGTATGGAAGGTATGGTATGGTACAATATGGTATTGTACATTTACCTATCGTAGTTTGTGCCGGCCAGTCATTTTCATAGATTTTGCAACAGCCCCCCCACAACACTGCAAGACAGGCAATTTTCGACTTTGGCGATAAGTATCGCCAGATGGAGTCGTCAGTTGTCGTCAAGAGATTTTTCAGGTCGTCAACTGGTCGTCAGTTGGGTCGTCTGAGGTTGTCACTGAAGTCGTCATGGGTCGTCAGGGTCGTTTTTAGGTCGTCACTTACGTCTAGTCGTCAAGGGTCGTCAGATGGAGTCGCATTGGTCGTCACAGAAGATCTCTTGGGTTGTCAGTTACGGTCGTTAGTCGTCATGGTTGTCACGGAGTCGTACTGTTCGGGACTTGCTCTCACTGTACCTATTGGTGGAAGGTCGTGAAGTCGTCAAGTGGGTCGTCAGAGTGGTCAGAAGGGTCGTCAAGAGGTAATCGTTGAGTCGTAACATGGGTCGTCAAAAGGTCGTCACTAAAAGTCGTCAGGGTCGTCAAAAAGTCTTCACCAAAAGTCATCAGGTCGTCAAAATGTCGTCGCATGCAGTCGTCAGGGTCGTCAGATGGTCGTGAAAGTCGTCAGATGAGAAAAAAAATGCCAAAGTCGTCACTTGTCGTCAGTTTGGCTCGCCAAAAACTTCCACGTGGCAAAGTTGCCTGTCTTGCTGAGACTAATTTTAAATTATATTGCCTCGTACGAATTAAGAATTCACAACCGCATCAGGAAGAACCGGCAAAAATAATATATTTTGTGAAACAAAGGAGGTCTTTTTTTAATTGCTCTGTGGTATCCAAGATTAAATCACTTCAAAATCTCACGAAGTTGAGTTGTTGAGAAAGGTACCCATTGATGCTTTCTTACATCATCGCTAATGTGCTTTTGTTGCTAGTCTTCCATCGTGCGGAATAATCGCAAGAATGGCCGCAATTTATTACTCCAAATATTTCTCGCTGAAAACTGGCAGGGTTTGGCAGGCTTTGGCAGGGCTGCCAAAGCCTGCCAAACCCTGCCAAAGCCTGCCAAAAATCTAGATCCACGGAGTATACTTTTACGATCAGATTTGCACTAGTATGCGTAGGAATAGTACACAAATATGCCATTATTTTTATGAGGCCCCAGTACAACCCGGTCACAATACGAATGAAAATATGTGAACTAATTCCTTCGTAATTGCGAATGAAACTGACGTCATCAGACTAACTTCCGATACTTTGGCAGACTTCGGCAGGGCTGCCAAAGCCTGCCAAAGCCTGCCGAAGCCTGCCATATTTTTCTCAAGAATTTGAAAAGAAATCGGCCTAAGTCGCATCTATCATCTTGGCGTCAATCGCCACAGAAGATCGCTTTTCACTGGGCCTATGGAATAATTCTTAAAATGAGAAGCCAAAGAGATTTTTGTGTGACTATCATCAGTTGAGATAATTATTTGATCGCAATGTCTACTTCCTCTGTTTTGAAAAATGTATTTACCTGTTCTTCCAGACTATTTTTTCATTTCAGCCAAGCCTCTGTTGACTGTTGAAACATTATTATTACTAGCAGCAGCTGCAAGATTTTCAGCAGCAGTGGGAGCCTGCAAACTTGAAAAGTCCTCCTTTGTCAAGTAACATAACAGTGGAAGTGACAAATGGTCCTGGTTAACTGACCATTGCGTGTGCAATCTCAATTCGCAAGTCCGAGCTAGTGGCACATCATCTGATTAACTGCTTTTGTTCCTGATTAGTGGCTGCACTCGCGCAGCATGCACTAGAGTGCAACAACTTATAAAGAGAGGTACTAAATGTTTTATTGTTACAACATACCACGAGAAGCCATTTTTGGAGCTTTGTGACATGGGAATCTGCAAGAAATTTTGTTTAGTACATCAAAATGCAGTACTATTGAAAGCAAGGTCATATCTTCCATAAAATTTGATATGATATTAGGGATCATAAGAAGAAAGAAGAAAATATGTGGCCAACTTGTTGCCACATCACTATGCCATGTGTTGTTGTATAGATCTACCTAGTTATGGTGTGGCATGTACCATACTACCATGTAAGCTTGATTATGGGTACAATAGTAAACAAGTAACACTGGGCAAGTCTCACAGATATCTGTGTTTGACCTGAGCCGTTTTGTCGTAAAAAATATCACGCAAACATTATAGGTAGTTTCGACAGGTGTCAAAGATTTGATTTTATGAGCTATATTTGTGACAATTGTGAGGATGGAAGGGCAGTGGAAATGCAATTCCAATCAAAACAATGCAAACGAACATTGTGTAGATACTACACAAAATTGGTATGTTTATACCCTTCTCAAGGGTGTGCTCTCATTCAGGGCAATGAACTTCTGTGTTGGGGAGTCCTTGCCGTTGGGAGCAGGGCAGTGGGCTCTAGTCATGGGGAGTCCATGTCTTTTGGATCAGGGGCAGTGGGCTTTCCTCCTGGGGAGTCATGAGAATGATCCTATTAATTTTAGTACCTTAGGGTACTAAAAATGGCAGATTCTTGGCCTATGTCACTCGCCCCCATGAATGGAGTATCAGATATAAATGGAACTAAAAAAACCTAATTGTTTTAGGTAAAAAAATGGGTTCTCATGAGAGTAACTATAATGAACTTAAGAGTTTGTTAAACATGTGTAACGAGTAAGTGTTGTTTGAAGAGGGTGAGTCCGTTTTTGTCATTTTGAAACTGACACTTTAATACGGTTTTAAGTTTGGTTGTTAAAAAAGGTGTAACTCTTCGTATATTCAGTCTTTCTGATTTGGTTCCGCATTGAATCCTGATGGTGCCATTCGTATGAACTGATGTGATAGTCCAAGGATCACTTTCATATCTACTTTCACAGTTGCGGAGTATACCATCTTTTCTAAGAAGTACTTGATCAACAACTTTGTAGTCCCAATCACGACGTGAGCTACTTTCCCGTTCTGTGTTTTGGTCTGTTTGGTGTTGCTTATATTCTCCAATTTTATTCCAGTCGGCCAGGAAGGGAATGTCGAAGAACATGTCCCGACCAAATATGGCTGCTCCTGGGGAGGCTTTTAGTACTATGTGGTATGTTGAGCAAATGGCCCACGTGACGTTCGTCACGAACTTGTCTATATTGCTTGTCTCTACTGAAAGGGCCATGTCTATTTCAGCTGTTCGGAGCATGATGATATCACCTGATGCACTTGTTCTAGAATAGCATTCACTTGTGGATTCTTGACACTGGTAGGCTAACTCGTGATCCCATATGAGTCACATAGGTCTTTGAAGTGAAATTTGAATTCACTTCCATTGTCATAAATTATATATTGACAATGTGGATACCTCCTAAACCAGGTCTTGTTCACTAATTTGCTGATCATTGCTGATGACTTATCAAAGTATGCTAACTTAGGCTTCTCTTGGGTCTTTTTACCCTTTTGCCCCTTTGTATCCAGGGGAATAATCGCCTGAGTGATTACCGGTAGTTCAACTATTTCAAACCAGCTAGAAGCTAGGTCAATCATAGTCAGACACATGAAATCAATTACTGTCCCATCTTTACCTTTGATTGTATACGGGCCAATAAGGTCCACACATAGTACATCCCAAGGGTTTGTGATGGCAAATTTTGTAGGGAGTTTCCTGTACTTATGCTTATGCCTCTTGTTGACTTGGCATGCATGACAGTTTTTGACATATTTACGGACGGTATTTCGCATACCTTTCCAATACATCGCAGCATGAAGGGTTTCTTCGAGTCTCGTGTGTCCAGGGTGCTGTAGGTAGTGGTGGTACCAACTAACTGCACGGTGTTGAAGATCTTTTGGAATGACCATCTTTCCGTCCTTACATAGGAGATGTGTACTTTCGACCAATTGTGTCAAGTACTGGTCTTTCAGTGTCTTCAAGCTGGCATCAAGCTTTTGTGCTTCTGCAATCTCTCATACTGTAAATGGGTAGATTACATCTTCTTCGCTGCGGTTTGCAAATACCAGATTCATTTCCTCTTGGTATGCAGAGGTGACTATCGCACTCTCTTCTTGCATGGTGTAATAACACGTGCATTTGGTGAACGTTATCCAGTTCTCGTGCTCACTTGGTATTGGTCTGATGTCTAAGCGAGAGATGGTGTTGGCAACAGTGTTGTGTATGCCTTTCATGTAAACAATTTTGGGGCCAAATTCCTCGAGGAGCAATCTCCATCAGTAGACACAGTCAGAGGTTAATCCGAGGGCGTCTTGGATTAGATTTTTATGGTCTGTCTAGACTTTTAATCTTTGTCCCCACAACATGCCTTTGAACTCCTTGAGTGTTTCCACTATGGCCAGTAGTTCTAGTTTGGTCGCGCTGACAGCTTCCTGCTGAAGAATGCAAGGGGCCTATTACCCTGGGTGATAACTGATCCAAGTTGTTTAGACGAGGCATCAGTGTATATCTCAAATTCCATTGAATAATTGGGATAGGCTAAGACTACATCCTTGGCAATTGAAGTCTTAACATCATCGAATGCTTTTTGATGCACCGTGTCCCAGTACCATGGATGTTTCTTTGTCTTGTTGGCTCTGGTGACCTTGGTGTGACCACACTCTCCTACTAGTGATGTGAGTGGGGCAAGCACTTTGCTGCATCTTGCCCAAAGATCTCTATAATACTGGACCATGCCCAGGAACTTACGGAGGTCTTTGACATTTTTTGGCAATGAGATCACAAGAATCACCTGTACCTTTTTCTGTTGTGGTTTAATCCATGTCGTGTGAGGGCATAACCTAGATATTCTGTTTCAAAGGTGCAGAATGACGACTTTTGGGTGTTGATTTGCAAGCCCGCCTCACGTAGCCTGGTAAGCACCATTTTCAATTTGTCAAGGTGGTCTTTCAGGTTTGCCTTTGTGATGCGTAAGAAATCATCAAGGTAAGCTCTTACGAACTCTAAGGCTACCATTAGTGCTGACATTTTTGCTTGAAAGATGTCTGGCAAACCGGCGATGCCCATAGGCAATCGGAGGTAGGAATATTTGCCCCATGGGAAAATGAGGGTACATATTTTGGATGAATCAGGATCCAATCTAATGGTATAATAACCCAAATTTAAATCTAGGGTTGTAGCATAGGTAAATCCTTCTAGCTCTTGCAGGATTGTACTGATTTTGGGTAATGGAAACAGCTTTCGAACTAGTCGTTTATTTACATCTCTTAAATTAGTGAGAAAGCGTACAGTTCCATCTTGTATTGCAGTGATAAATGATGGTGACGCCCATTCCGACTCGGGCTGAAACTCTAACACTCCCAGTTCGCATAATCTATTCAGTTCTTTGATAGTTGTTTCTTTGTGAGATTTTGGTACTGGGTATGCCTTTCCATGATATGGCTTTGCGCCCTCCTTTAGTTCGAAGGACACAGGCTCTGTGTTTCAATCACCTAGTGTTCCGTAAAAAAGTTGCTCAAATTCTGTGAGTAACTCCAGCATCAAGTTTTGGTCTTGGAGACTTAGGTGAGTACAATTGGTGATAACAATTGATTGGAGGTCTGGATAACCCAAATTTAAATCTAGGGTTGTAGCATAGGTAAATCCTTCTAGCTCTTGCAGGACTGTACTGATTTTGGGTAATGGAAACGGCTTTCGAACTAGTCGTTTATTTACGTCTCTTAAATTAGTGAGAAAGCGTACAGTTCCATCTTGTATTGCAGTGATAAATGATGGTGACGCCCATTCCGACTCGGGCTGAAACTCTAACACTCCCAGATCGCATAATCTATTCAATTCTTTGATAGTTGTTTCTTTGTGAGATTTTGGTACTGGGTATGCCTTTCCATGATATGGCTTTGCGCCCTCCTTAAGTTCGAAGGACACAGGCTCTGTGTTTCAATCACCTAGTGTTCCGTTAAAAAGTTGCTCGAATTCTGTGAGTAACTCCAGCATCAAGTTTTGGTCTTGGAGACTTAGGTGAGTACAATTGGTGATAACAATTGATTGGAGGTCTGGATAACCCAAATTTAAATCTAGGGTTGTAGCATAGGTAAATCCTTCTAGCTCTTGCAGGACTGTACTGATTTTGGGTAATGGAAACGGCTTTCGAACTAGTCGTTTATTTACATCTCTTAAATTAGTGAGAAAGCGTACAGTTCCATCTTGTATTGCAGTGATAAATGATGGTGACGCCCATTTCGACTCGGGCTGAAACTCTAACACTCCCAGATCGCATAATCTATTCAATTCTTTGATAGTTGTTTCTTTGTGAGATTTTGGTACTGGGTATGCCTTTCCATGATATGGCTTTGCGCCCTCCTTTAGTTCGAAGGACACAGGCTCTGTGTTCCAATCACCCAGTGTTCCGTTAAAAAGTTGCTCAAATTCTGTGAGTAACTCCAGCATCAAGTTTTGGTCTTGGAGACTTAGGTGAGTACAATTGGTGATAACAATTGATTGGAGGTCTGGCTTCGTATAATTTGCATCTAGTATTTTAACTACGCGCTGTGTTGCTTCCTTCGTACTTTGCAGTTCATTTGCCATTCTGTTGTTAACAGCCCAGGCTTTATCCAAGTTTGATGGGGTCAGACTATTGATGTCTCTCATTGGCAAAATGATGTGATCAATGGTAATTTCTTTTGTTTGAAAATCTAGAACAATTCCGAACTCTTTCATGGTTTGACATCCAAGAATGAGGCCGAACGCTGGCTTTGTCATCTTTTTCTTATCGTACTCTACTACATCGGCAGTCACTATGTACTCCTTACTGTTTGAATACTCAAAGAACTCTAAGTTAACTTTGCTCCTTCCTTTCGTTAGGAAGCTCCCATTCGACGTGTGCCAAGACTTTGGCACCTGCCTAGTCAAGTAGGGAAAGCATTTCTCCGTTCCTTTTGCATGGAACAGGAGATCACCATCAGATCCACTGTCTAGTAGGATCCTGATGGCTGTGTTACTGGTACGATGCCCTGAAGAGTGTTCGATGTTCTTACGGGCTGGATTTTCAGACACTTGACATAGGCCAAGAATCAGTCTTTTTTGTACCCTGCGTACAAAACCTAAATAGAGCAGGAATCAGCCTTTTTTGTACCCTGGGGTACAA
Source organism: Cyclotella cryptica (assembly GCA_013187285.1). Taxonomy (NCBI): domain Eukaryota; phylum Bacillariophyta; class Thalassiosirophyceae; order Thalassiosirales; family Thalassiosiraceae; genus Cyclotella; species Cyclotella cryptica. The sequence goes on along the minus strand of JABMIG010000163.1, from coordinate 109,431 downwards.
AACCTAAATGGAGCATTCTCAGGACCCCAAGTAGGAGAGTCCACCTCCCGACGGCATGGACTCCCCAACATGGAAGTTCAGAAAGAAACTGAACATCTTTCAGAAGGGTATAGACATACCATATTGTGTAGAAGTCTACACAATGATCGTTTGCATCATTTGGACGGGAGTGCAGTTCCACTGCCTTTCCATCCTCACAATTGTGTGTCGAAGCTACCTATAATTTTTGCGTGATATTTTTTTACGACGAATCGGCTCAGGTCATTGCTTTATAGCGTGCTTGTGCTACTACTGTAGTGACCTGACCTTCTTTACCTGTCAAAGGGGGGTTCACACTATTGAAAAGGTCACCCGACAGTTCGGGGTCCGACAATTTGGCAATTGTTTCACACTGTGTCAGGTTGGCTGGAAGATTTCCTAGTTCTTCTGCCGGATTCGAGCTAATGTTGCTTGAATCAGAAAGTGTTCTGTTGGTACGTGGGGAAGTTTTAATTGGACTAAGATAAGTGTTCATCATTTCATTACAATTGATTTTACTACACAATTTCTTAGTACTCCCCAACCCATCATCTCTCATGCCGTGATGCTTGCGCTTCTTTTTTCCAATAGCGTGTTTCAGTTTCTCATTGGACTTGGTAAGTGTGTTGATTTTAGCGGATAGCTGCGCATAGCTACTTCCTCCTCCAGCAGGTCTCTCTGGTCCACGAGAGTTTCCATTTGGCTTTCTCCCCTTGAAGCTTGACTTTGGGGTCCCATTGGAGTCATACTTCCGGCAATCCGGAGTGTTGTGGGTGGTATGTGCGCCCCCATGTTTCTTGCAGAGGGAACAGTACTTCTCTGTGCAACGTTTCTTTGGAATCCGGTCACTAAAAGAGACCATCTTTTTCCTAGATAAGTCGTTAGCCTTGGCTACGGTCTTGGGTCCTTCACCAACCTTCTCGGTGGGGTAGGCCTTCTCGATGCGTTCAAGGACTTTGAGAAGTTCCCTGACACTCTGTGGCACCAAAGCTCCACTGAGCTCATATTGGTCCTGCCAGTGCCTAGGAACCATCCTGAGGATGTGGCTTGCCAAGTCGGCATCATCGAATGGCCCGCATACTTTCAAAACTTTGCAGCCTTTCAAGAGTAAAACAGGCACGACAAGAGTTCTACATGCATGTTAAGGCATTGGATCCTCTGCAAAAAGTCCCTGATGGGTACTCTGTTTGGTTTCTTCAGCCCATTGCTGATGTAGAAACGTTCCTGCTCTGCTGCATCAGTCCTAAAGACGGTCTGCAGATGCAACTGGACACACTCCTGAAAGGATGTCCAAGATGCCGGGTGTTTTGTGGGATGCTTAGTCCCATACACATCTGTCCAGGGTTTGCAGTTGATCTGCTCCCCAATGATGGTGGTCCAAGGACAACCAGCAGTCTCCGACAGTTCAGTGGAGTGCTGCAGGAAGATCGCTTGGCCAGCGGACACTAGGGCCTCACTGGTGTGGATTTTAGCAGCAGTTGCTTTGTTCCACAACTGGAGGACGGGGGAATTTTCATCCGTCCCTTTGTACTTGGCATCAGCCACAGTGGCCGCAGTCAGTTTTGCCTCAGCCTTTTTATCTGCCTTGCAGGCTTCCTCGTAGTTCATGTCTAAGCCTCTCTGGGAAATTATTTCCATCGAGGTCTGGACATGGTTGAGGAACTGTTCAGGACTTCCCTCATTGAAGACGGTGACAGACAAGGTCATTTTGTTGGAGACCTTGATCTTGTTGATCACCTTTGGGGTGTCCATGGCAGTGGGAATGTGAGACATGGGTGGCTTGGACCTCCCTGAACTCTGTTCACACTCCTGCAACTTGAGTCTTGAGTCCTTCTGCGCTTGACTTACTGGTCGGCATCCTTTTGATTGCCTCTCCAAGGGGGGTATTATAAAACAAGGCCTTGAAGAAGGTCTTGGGTGCCCTGTGGAGGTTAGTTCGACAAAGATTTTTAATTTAATTTTAAATTTTTCTTCGTCGGCTTTTATTTCTTGAAAGTCTTGCTTCCAACTATTTTGCGAGAATTCTCGATCATGAAATTAACCCGACTCTTAGGAATCTCTGATCACAGAAGTCGATCGCTCGAAGATGATTGATTAACTCGCTAATCGCGGGATAAATTTTAGAGAGCTTGTCGATCGCAAAACCAAAGGGATTCGTTGATCGCAAAGATGATACGTGAAAAGTTAAAAATTGCCATCATGACAAAAAAATTGTTAGCGTACCTCGTGTCGGAAGGGTTGGATGTCGATGGCTTCGGTGTGCGAAGGTTGCACCACGGTTATCTTAAGATAGTGACCTGAGCCGTTTTGTCGTAAAAAAATATCACGCAAACACTATAGGTAGTTTCAACAGGTGTCGAAGATTTGATTTTTATGAGCATATTTGCTAAAATTGTGAGGATGGAAGGGCAGTGGAAATGCAATTCCAATCAAAACAATGCAAACGATCATTGTGTAGCTTCTACACAAAATTGGTATGTTTATACCCTTCTCAAGGGTGTGCTCTCATTCAGGGCAATGAACTTCTGTGTTGGGGAGTCCATGCTGTCGGGAGCAAGGCAGTGGACTTGTGATGGGGAGTCCATGTCTTTTGGATCAGGGGCAGTGGACTTCTTTTGGATCAGGGGCAGTGGACTTTCCACCTGGGGAGTCCTGGGAATGATCCTATTGATTTTAGGCTGTGATTTTGTTCGTTGAACAGCGGATAGCGAATATGTATTACAGCAATTGTTTGTCTATTCATGTTTGTCCGTCAAATCACGATTTTGTTGTAAAATCGGATCATCTTGAATAGCAAACAGGCCAATAGACCAATCGCGAGCCTTCCCGGCACCACAAAAACTGACGTAATCAAGGATATTTAATAAAAACTTATTTTTGTGAAAAGGGGGATAGTATAACTTACACACTTCTGACTTGATTTAGAACACAAAAGAATAAATTTGATGTAGTTGTAATGCACGGAGTGGTGCAAAAAAAGGCAGGAAACGCTGTTTGTCTATTCGTCTATTCGGGGGCAAACAGCACCCTCTGTTCGTCTATTTGCAATCGCTCAAAAAAGATAGATGAATAGAAAATGGACAATTTTCCCTATCTGTTCGCCTGTTTGTAGGAACAAAATCATGATTTAGACTACGAACAGTAAATAGCCACTTTTGAACTTTGTGGTAATTATCACATAACGTTTGTGGTATTTACCACAAACTACTTTTTACCACAATTTGTGCCACAAAATGTTTTGTGGTAATTAGTTTTGTGGTTATTACAACTAAACTCTAAATTTTTACTCACAAAAATCTCACTGCCTAGAGAGATGGTAAAAGTATGGTTTGATTATACAATACATCATGATCTATCATGATGCACAACTGAAACTGCGGCAATCTCAAGTCCCGCAGGTTTACAGCGATTGATTATAGCAACAACAACAACAAAACATGCATTATTGGACTGCAACAACTGCATTGTCCAACTGATCCAAGGCTGTATGGCTAAAAAGGCTAGTTTATGCAATGAAAGTATCAACAACTTGAACATGACACTCATATCCAAGGCTGCTGCAACCACAGTGCTTGAAAGAACCAGGCTTCAAAATCATGTCCAACTCCTGCAACCACCATGATATGCCATTGTACTTCAACAAAAATCTTCGATTTAATTGTGCATTGATCAACATAACTACAAGATACTGCCACCTGCAATTCCTGCTGTTTGTGTGGAGCATGAAGTACACTCAATACAGCAACTACGCCTTGTGACTTAGATTCTTTGCATCTTTTCACTAGCTCATTAGAAACATTGATAAAAAGTGGTTCAACAAAGCCCTTTGGAGTGAGCTTTCAGTTGCCTGTCTTTGAGAAGTAATTTTTATCAGCTGCTGCAAGATAATTTGCAGAGAGCTAGACAAATAAAAATTTGTTGAAACAATGGAAGTATTTAGTTTAAGAATAAGAACCCTTGTCTAAGCTTGGTTGGTGGGTGAGCAAGGTAAACAATGGCATAATCATTCTAGATGGAAGTTTTGTGGACACCATACATTCAAAATGATAACATGTTACCATGACCTGTGAGGTGTAGTTAGTACATCTATGGCAGCATCATAGATGTACGTACCACCTTAAGAAAAGTTCTGAACCATTTGATCAAATGCAATCAATAGTGATTGATTGTAATCAATTGGTATCAATTGCATTCAATTGCATTCAATTGCGGGCAATTGCAATCAATTGCCATCGGGTCCTGTTCATAATCAAGAGCTGGAAATCAGACCCTGCTCATAAACCCTGAATTTCCATTGGATGCAGATTACATTTTCCTTTAAGTTGTCGATGACTGTTGAGATCACGTGTTTTAGGAGCCTTGAGATGTGGTAAGAGGGGTTAGTGTTCAGACACTGTATCAGGGAATGAAATTGATGACAAATCTTACTCAAAATTCTTTCAGGTTCACCATCTTCCAGTAAGTGGGTGCAGATATAGGGTCTATATCTTTCGATCCCTACATTGTTTTCTAGAGTTTGGTTTAACAAGAACACAAACTAATTTAAGAAGAGAAGTACAAAACTGGACGCCAAACTCAGGGCCTTCAATTATCAAGATAGATTTGTTACCAATTGAGCATATTGATGCAAGACTGTGCAAAGTTGAAGGGGGGCTGGTGAACCTATCTGTGGAATCATACTGTGAGAACTAGCAATAACATGTTGACTCTGGCCAAACTCTGAAAGAATAAAAATCACTGGATATATTTAGGGTCAAAGTAGACCCCAGGCTAATCAAGAATTGTGGGGTGCCTTATTTGTTAGGCCCTGACCCATACAGAACCTCTGGCAGCACTTGCATTTTTTCCACATGAGGGTCATTATTGGGGATAATAATCATAACCAAGTTTTTAAAAAATAGACCCAATGGCTGGGAACTATCTTAGGCCAATCTTTTGGCCCCAATCCTCACCATGTTTACATGAATATGAGCTTGTTTTTTGTCTGGTGTTCACTCATGAAAAACATCTATCCATCCCGTACCATGATAGATTACATGAACCTGAAGAAATACCATATGGAAATTAATATACAACATAGTATTTCCCTCACCACCAGACAATGTTCATCCACAAGCACTATCCAACACACAAACATTTTCCATCAACACTTTCATAGGAAAATTTCCCACAAATGCATATTATCTCACTTTCATCATGTTGTTTCGAACCGCTACTTACCTCCTTCCCTATCAGCAGCCTGCTTCTTCATTGTTCCTCATGATGTCACAAAATGGAAAAAACGGAGTTGTCGGGAGTATGACTACCACCTAGGTTGCAAATTCCGATTTTGGTTACTGTCCGAAAAACACAGTAACCAGTAACCGATCAGAGTTACTGCAGTAGTTACTGTAGGTTCCGGACATATTACTGAAAATTTTGTCAAAATGAGTCTTATTTTGTGATGTCACAGTGTCACAGTCCTTAAGTATTGAGCAAAGTTCTTAAGTAAGTCTTTCTCAGTAATCTCGCGATCACAGTAATCACGTTACTGTCAAAATTAGCAAATAGCGTAATTCCGCCGGAATTCCTCCGGAATTTGCAACCTAGACTACCACACAGAGCAAACAGATACAATCCTTGAAGAGAAAATGCTGTATGATTCTGGCATAGCATACTGAAGATAGAGAATTGTAACAAATTACTCCAACTGAGTCTAAATGGTAGATTCTGTATTTTCTATGTCCAAACATAAATGGCAATTGGTTTCATCAAAAGAATGGTAAACATGTAAGATTACCATATCATTCTTTCCTTGAATTGTATGGGGAAACCAGAGAGGCGAGCTGGTTTCCAAGGTGTGACAGAGGCCAATGATCTACATAGGTCCTCCTTAGGTACCCTGAATAGATAAGACCGCTAAATACAATAGGAGCACTCCTGCTCTGCCTGTCATCCATTTGGTCAACAAAAACGATGCCACAGGTAGAGTTAAAAATAGGTACAACCTTCTATCAATTGAAAGATCTGTTCCCAAGCTTTCGACTGGTGTTCTTATTTTGCTTGTTTGAACTGTCTTTTGCAAATTATTGTCAGTTGAATGCAAAGAATCGGAATGATCTGATCTGTTCATCCTTTTAGAGGTATGTTTCCACAGTATTACATTTAAAGTTACTTTGTTTGTGCCAGCATTTGTTTTCTTAATGTCCTCAAAATCAGTTTTTGGAAAGGATGCATAGTGATCCTATTGTATATTGTGGTCTTGTATATCCAGGATATATGCAACTTCCAGCACTGGAGAAACTTCTAGTGCATCTTCAGCAAAGGTCTGATGCACCTCTCCAACCAGATAAATTTGACCAGATCTGGCTGAAGGTACCTTCAACATGTTCTGACAGAACAACTGGGCGCCACATCATATACCAGTACCATGTGGGGTCTTACATGAAAGGTTGGTATCAGTATGACTTACAAGGCTACAGGAACTCTGGAGACACCATACCACAGAGAGGAAATTATCATACATATTACAATGATAAATACATGATAAATTCATGAGGATTGGCTGAAGGTAGCTTCAACATGTTCTGACAGAACAACTGGGCACCACATCATATACCAGTACCATGTGGGGTCTTACATGAAAGGTTGGTATCAGTATGACTTACAAGGCTACAGGGACCCTGGAAAAACCATACCACAGAGAGGAAATTATCATACATATTACAATGATAAATACATGATAAACTCATGAGGATTGATTGGAATCAATCCTCATTTGGTTGGAGACTTTTGAGCTCAATAAATCTTCAATCTATTGTTACTTTGTTTACCTACCCAGTTCTACTTCATTCATTTCTACCAGAAATTGGCTTAGGTCAGTCGGTCAGGAAAGGACTGTAGCGGGAAATATTCAATGCCACTGGAGCTTCTGATTTGGGAGCCCGTTGCGAGGTTGGTTGTGGCTTTACATTTGATGACATTGGCAAAGTAACAGGTATATCAGAGGAAGTTCATTGTTGTTTGTTTCATGAGTCCCAAAACAATTGGAAGCACAATGCTTTATGATAAATATGTGAAAAGTCCAATTAATTAAGACAAGATTGCTGAACGCATTCATGAAATGGTTTTCCCAAAGTAGATCACTCATATTCCACAATTTTTTACCAATATATTTTCACCAACAGACCTTCAAGAATGGACAACATCATCTTGGTGTCCTTTTTCATAGGTACTGGTGCTTTTTCCAGACAAAGGAGATCACATTAATGTGTGCACCTCTTCCAATGGAGCAGTTGTTATGTTGTTTCAACTACAAGCCTCTTTACAAACTGACAGTGTAATCGTTCTGGGATTTGCCTGAGGGGCCGTGGATGGATGATTCCTGCTCCAATACCGTGGCATAGATGGATGCCTTCCCAGGATACTTTTTGAGTTGTGAGACAACCCCACCCTCTCCGTGGGGCTAATGTCTGTTGCACAGAGATGGCCACATCCTTTTTAGACAGCACAAGCATAACCTCACAACATAAGCAACTATTGAGCCTTACTTATACAGCCATGGAGAATACATCATTTGGTGGATGAATTGGAGTCATAGTATTTCTGATTGGAGTTGTAGGTGGCATAGTAGTTTTACCCAGGGTGGTAGGAGGCAAATGAGGCAAAGGAATTTATATAGTGTAGATCATGAAATAGTGTGGTGAAAGTCACAGCATCTATGCGTGATACACGTGGTGTGGTGTCTTCATGTTTTAAGGACACCTTTACACATACATGAGCTAGAAATGTGAAGTGTAAGGATTGGCCTTGGTTAGTTACTTTGTTATTGTTCATGCATTGTGCTATACTATTATACCACACACCTTTGTGTTCTGGTACACATCGGTACGCATCAGGAAATGTGATAGCATTTGCAAAAATATTGTAACATGGATTCATATAGATTTTCTGTAACTTAGACTACGTTTATAGGTTTAAAGGATTTGAATTGAATTAGATGATTATTTTTATTTGTGCAGTGGCAATTCATTGTACAGCTGAGGGTATTTGCATGATGCAGAGTTTTAGTTACTGTACTAGAGCAAGTAAGAATATGTAAGATTTCTGGAGGATTAGAGATTTTTAGAGATTTTGATGATAATTTGAAAGAGCGCAGATAAGTGCACAATTGCGGATTATTTGCACAATTGTAGATTTTGTCTTTCACTGAACAATTATCTTGCTGGATTAAGATACATGTGTGACCATGTGACCATTGCAAAATCACATATGTATGTGTATATGTATATATATAAATAGTTGAACCACTTTATAAACTATGTAGACCATTGATTGACCTGAGCCGAAAATCGTCGTAAAAAATATCACGCGAAAATTATAGGTAGGTTCGACAGGTGTCAAAGATTTGATTTTTATGAGCTATATTTTGTACAATTGTGAGGATGGAAAGGCAGTGGAACTGCATTCCAATCCAAATGATGCAAACGATCATTGTGTAGGTTTCTACACAATATGGTATGTTCATACCCTTCTGATAGATGCTTAGATCTTCTTCTAGGGTGTTCTCTTGTTTGGGGTTCTGAACTTCCATGTTGGGGAGTCCATGCCGACGGGAGGTGGACTCTCCTACTTGGGGTCCTGAGAATGCTCCTATTTGGGTTTTGTTCCCAGGGGTACAAAAAAGGCTGATTCATGCTCTATTTAGGTTTTGTACCCATGGGGTACAAAAAAGGCTGATTCTTGGCCTATGTCACTCGCCCCCACGAATGGAGTATCAGGTAAAAAAGGAACCAAAAAAACCTAAGTGTTTTAGGTGAAAAATGGGTTCTCATGAGAGTAACAATAACGAACTAAAGAGTTTCTTAAACATGTGTAACGAGTAAGTGTTGTTTGAAGAGGGTGAGTCCTTTTTTTTCTCGTTTTGAAACTCACATTTAATACGGTTTTAAGTTTGGTTGTTAAAAAAGGTGTAACTCTTCGTATATTCAGTCTTTCTGATTTGGTTCCGCGTTGAATCCTGATGGCGCCATTCGTATGAATTGATGTGATAGTCCAAGGATCACTTTCATATCTACTTTCACCTTTGCGGAGTATACCATCTTTTCTAAGAAGTACTTGATCACCAACTTTGTAGTCCCCATCACGACGTGAGCTATTTTCTCGTTCTGTGTTTTGGTCTGTTTGGTGTTGCCTATATTCTCCAATTTTATTCCAGTCGGCCAGGAAGGGAATGTCGAAGAACATGTCCCGTTCAAAGATGGCTGCACCTGGGGAGGCTTTTAGTACTGTGTGGTATGTTGAGCAAATGGCCCACGTGACGTTCGTCACGAACTTGTCTATATCGCTTGTCTCTACTGAAAGGGCCATGTCTATTTCAGCTGTTTGGAGCATTGATGATATCACTTGATGCACTAGTTCTAGAATTGCATTCGCTTGTGGATTCTTGACACTGGTAGGCTTACTCGTGATCCCATATGAGTCACATAGGTCTTTGAAGTGAAGTTTGAATTTGCTTCCATTGTCATAAATTATGTATTGACAATGTGGATACCTACTAAACCAGGTCTTGTTCACTAATTTGCTGATCATTGCTGATGACTTATCAAAATATGCTAACTTTGGTTCGTCATGGGTCTTTTTACCCTTCCGCCCTTTTGTATCCAGGGGAATAATCGCCTAAGTGATTACCGGTAGTTCAACTATTTCAAACCAGCTAGAAGCTAGGTCAATCATAGTCAGACACATGAAATCAATTACTGTCCCATCTTTACCTTTGATTGTATACGGGCCAATAAGGTCCACACATAGTACATCCCAAGGGTTTGTGATGGCAAATTTTGTAGGGAGTTTCCCGTACTTATGCTTATGCCTCTTGTTGACTTGGCATGCATGACAGTTTTTGACATATTTACGGACGGTATTTTGCATACCTTTCCAGTACATCACAGCACGAAGGGTTTCTTCGAGTCTAGTGTGTCCAGGGTGCTGTAGATAGTGGTGGTACCAACTAACTGCACGATGTTGAAGATCTTTTGGAATGACCATCTTTCCGTCCTTACATCGGAGTTGTGTACTTTCGACCAATTGTGTCAAGTACTGGTCTTTCAGTGTCTTCAAGCTGGCATCAAGCTTTTGTGCTTCTGCAATCTCTCATACTGTTAATGGGTAGATTACATCTTCTTCGCTGCGGTTTGCAAATACCAGATTCATTTCCTCTTGGTATGCAGAGGTGTCTATTGCACTCTCTTCTTGCATGGTGTAATGACACCAGCATTTGGTGAATGTCATCCAGTTCTCGTGCTCACTCGGTATCCGATGTCTAAAGCAGAGATGGCGTCGGCAACAGTGTTATGTATGCCTTTCATGTAAACAATTTTGGGGCCAAATTCCTCGAGGAGCAATCTCCATCAGTAGACACGGTCAGAGGTTAATCCGAGGGCGTCTTGGATTAGATTTTTATGGTCTGTCTAGACTTTTAATCTTTGTCCCCACAACATGCCTTTGAACTCATAAAGTGTTTCCACTATGTCCAGTAGTTCTAGTTTGGTCACACTGTACTTCTGTTGCGTTGTCAACAGCTCCCTGCTGAAGAACGCAAGGGGCCTATTACCCTGGGTGATAACTGATCCAAGTTGTTTAGACGAGGCATCAGTATATATCTCAAATTCCATTGAATAATTAGGATAGGCTAAGACTACATCCTTGGCAATTGAAGTCTTAACGTCATCGAATGCTTTTTGATGCACCGTGTCCCAGTACCATGGACGTTTCTTCGTCTTATTGGCTCTGGTGACCTTGGTGTGACCGCACTCTCCTACCAGTGAGGTGAGTGGGGCAAGCACTTTGCTGCGTCTTGCCCAAAGATCTCTATAGTACTGGACCATGCCCAGGAACTTACGGAGGTCTTTGACATTTTTCGGCGATGAAATCGCGAGAATCACCTGTACCTTTTTCTGTTGTGGTTTAATCCCTGTTCGTGTGAGGGTATAACCTAGATATTCTGTTTCAAAGGTGCAGAATGACGACTTTTGGGCGTTGATTCGCAAGCCCGCCTCACGTAGCCTGGTAAGCACCATTTTCAATTTGTCAAGGTGGTCTTCCAGGTTTGCCTTTGTGATGCATAACAAATCATCAAGGTAAGCTCTTACGAACTCTAAGGCTACCATTAGTGTTGACATTTTTGCTTGAAAGATGTCTGGTGAACCTTCCATGCCCATGGGCAAACGGAGGTAGGAATACTTGTCCCATGGGAAAATGGGGGTACATATTTTGGATGAATCGGGATCCAATCTAATGGTATAATAACCAATGTTTAAATCTAGGGTTGTAGCATAGGTAAATCCTTCTAGCTCTTGCAGGACTGTGCTGATTTTGGGTAATGGAAACGGCTTTCGAACTAGTCGTTTATTTACTTCTCTAAAATCAGTGAGAAAGCGTACAGTTCCGTCTTGTTTTGCAGTGATAAATGATGGTGACGCCCATTCTGATTCGGGCTGAAACTCTAACACTCCCAGTTCGCATAATCTATTCAGTTCTTTGATAGTTGTTTCTTTGTGAGATTTTGGTACTGGGTATGCCTTGCCATGATATGGCTTTGCGCCCTCCTTAAGTTCGAAGGACACAGGCTCTGTGTTCCAATCACCCAGTGTTCCGTTAAAAAGATGCTCAAATTCTGTGAGTAACTCCAGCAACGCGTTTTGATCTTGGAGACTTAGGTGAGTACAATTGGTGATAACAATTGATTGGAGGTCTGCCTAGTATTTTAACTACACGCTGTGTCGCTTCCTGCGTACTTTGCGGTTCATTTGCCATGCTGTTGTCAACAGCCCAGGCTTTATCCAAGTTTGATGAGGTCAGACTATTGATGTCTCTCATTGGAAAAATGATGTGATCAATGGTTATTTCTTTTGTTTGAAAATCTAGAACAATTCCGAGATCTTTCATGGTTTGACATCCAAGAATGAGGTCGAACGCTGGCTTTGCCATCTTTTTCTTATCATACTCTACTACGTCAGGAGTCACTGTGTACTCCTTGCTGTTCGATCCTTCTTTTGGTTAGGAAGCTCCCATTCAACGTGCGCCAAGACTTTGGCACCTGCCTAGTCAAGTAGGGAAAGCTCTCTGTTCCCTTTGCATGGAACAGGAGATCACCATCGGATCCACTGTCTAGTAGGATCCTGATGACTGTGTTACTGGTACGACACCCTGTAGAGTGTTCGATATTCTTACGGGCTGGATTTTCAGTCGCTTTATAGCGTGCTTGTGCTACTACAGTAGTGACCTGCCCTTCTTTACCTGTCAAAGGGGGGTTCACACTATTGAAAAGGTCACCCGACAGTTCGGGTCCGACAATTCGGATATTGTTTCACACTGTGTCAGGTTGGCTGGAAGATTTCCTAGTTCTTCTGCCAGGTTGAAAAATGTTGTGTTTGAACCAGAAAATGTTATGTTGGCACGTGGGGAAGTTTTAAGCGGACTAAGATAAGTGTTCATCATTTCATTACAATCGAATTTACTACACAATTTCTTAGTACTCCCCAAACCATCATCTCAAGATGAGTCTGAATCATCGCTGTTGCTCATGTCGTGATGCTTACGCTTCTTTTTTCCGATAGCGTGTTTCATTTTCTTGTTGGACTTCGTAAGTTTGTCGATTCTAGCGGATAGCTGCGCATAGCTACTTCCTCCTCGAGCAGGTCTCTCTAGTCCACGAGAGTTTCCATTTGGCTTTCTCCCCTTGAAGCTTGACTTTGGGGTCCCATTGGAGTCATACTTCCGGCAATCCGGAGTGTTGTGGGTGGTATGTGCGCCCCCATGTTTCTTGCAGAGAGAACAGTACTTCTCTGTGCAATGTTTCTTCGGAATCCGGTCACTAAAAGAGACCATCTTCTTCCTAGATGAGTCGTTAGCCTTGGCTACAGCCTTGGGTCCTTCTCCAACCTTTTCGGTGGGGTAGGCCTTCTCGATGCGTTCAAGGACTTCGAGAAGTTCCCTGACACTCTGTGGTACCAAAGCTCCACTGAGCTCATATTGGTCCTGCCAGTTCCTAGGAACCATCCTGAGGATGTGGCTTGCCAAGTCGGCATCATCGAATGGTCCGCATACTTTTCGTAGAATTTGCAGCCTTTGAAGAGTAAAACAGGCACGGCAAGAGTTCCACATACCCGTTAAGGCGCTGGGTCCTCTGCACAAAGTCCCTGATGGGTACTCTGTTTGGTTTCTTCAGCCCATTGCTGATGTAGAAACGTTCCTGCTCCGCTGCATCAGTCCTGAAGACGGTCTGCAGGTACAACTGGACACATTCCTGAAAGGAGGTCCAAGATGCCGGGTGTTTTGTGGGATGCTCGGTCCCATACACATCTGTCCAGTGTTCGCAGTTGATTTACTCCCCGACGATGGTGGTCCAAGGACAACCAGCAGTCTCCGACAATTGAGTGGAGTACTGCAGGAAGATCGCTTGGCCAGCGGACACTAGGGCCTCACTGGTGTGGATTTTAGCAGCAGTTGCTTTGTTCCACAACTGGAGGACAGGGGAATTTTCATCCATCCCTTTGAACTTGGCTTTGGCCACAGTGGCCGCAGTCAGTTTTGCCTCAGCCTTTGCATCTGCCTTACAGGCTTCCTCGTAGTCCGTGTCTAAGCCTCTCTGGGAAATTATTTCCATCGAGGTCTGGACATGGTTGAGGAACTGTTCAGGACTTCCCTCATTGAGGACGGTGACAGACAAGGTCATTTTGTTGGAGACCTTGATTTTGTTGATTACCTTCGGGGTGTCCATGGCAGTGGGAATGTAGGAAATGGGTGGCTTAGACCTCCCTGAACTCCGTTCACACTCCTGTGGCTTGAGTCCTTCTGGGCTTGATTTGCTGGTCGACATCCTCTTGATTGCCTCGCCAAGGGGCGTATTATAAAACAAGGCCTTGAAGAAGGTCTTGGGTGCCCTGTTGAGGTTAGCTCGAAAAAGAAATTTTTTTTATTTTTGTACTTTTAAATTTTTCTTCGCTTGAAAGTCTTGCTTCCAACTATTTCGTGAGAATTCTCGATCACGAAATTAATCCGACTCGTAGGAATCCCCGATCTCAGAAGTCGATCGCTCAAAGTTTATCACTGATGCTCGCTGATCGCGGGAGAATTTTTGGAGAGCTCGTAGATCGCATTCATTGATGGCGTTGCCGATTTTGGTTAGATCGTCGATCGTGCAAAAAAAACGTATCGCTGGTGCGAAAAGTTAAAAATTGCCGCTCTCGATAAAAAAATTGTTAGCGTACCTCGTGTCGGAAGGGTTGGATGTCGATGGCTTCGGTGCGTGAAGGTTGCACCACGGTTATCTAGAGATAGTGACCTGAGCCGAAAATCGTCGTAAAAAATATCACGCGAAAATTATAGGTAGGTTCGACAGGTGTCGAAGATTTGATTTTTATGAGCTATATTTTGTACAATTGTGAGGATGGAAAGGCAGTGGAACTGCATTCCAATCCAAACGATGCAAACGATCATTGTGTAGGTTTCTACACAATATGGTATGTTCATACCCTTCTGATAGATGCTTAGATCTTCTTCTAGGGTGTTCTCTTGTTTGGGGTTCTGAACTTCCATGTTGGGGAGCCCATGCCGTCGGGAGGTGGACTCTCCTACTTGGGGTCCTGAGAATGCTCCTATTTAGGTTTTGTTCCCAGGGGTACAAAAAAGGCTGATTCATGCTCCATTTAGGTTTTGTACCCAGGGGTACAAAAAAGGCTGATTCTTGGCCTATGTCATTTATATAAACTGAAATGTCATTTCAGAAATAACATCATGTCTTTAACTATAAACATGTTGTCTTAAATATTTAGTTTGCTAGGAAGTGTTTTGAGAGCTAGTAACTCTAAAAAATGTATCTAGATATTCAAAAAATTATGTGAGCAGAAATCGTGTTCTTAGAGTTCTTGCTCTCTCCAAAAAGTACTTTTGCCACAATCACTGAACAAGATGCATGTTAGATTTAATGTGGAGAAACGTGAGGGACATGTTCCATGCAATGTCACTAAAACTACACATTGCACTCAGGAGTCAGGACATATGTACTTGTTAATGTGCAACTATGATCTTGGGAATCATCACTTTGTAGATATGTATGTTTGATTACTACACCATTTAACTAAAACATGGTACATTGTCTATGACATAGTACTCTATGACCCAGGACATCAGCTGCACATAGTGTCTGGCAGTGTACCTATGTTAAGTAATATGAAAATTGACAAACTCAGCTTCATTTTTGTTATGCCAGTATGTATACTGACAGCTACACTATTTATACTTGCGGTGTGAACATGAGTTTAGACAAAAGTTTGTACATTGGCAGTGCCAGTATGAATATTAGCCATGACAATGTTAAAACTAGATGTGCCAGTATTTGTAATGGTCTAGATTATAAATTGGGACCAATAAACAGCAGCCATTGCCTATGGTGTTCCAACACACTAAATTGGCGTTCCAGTATGTATATGTACAATTGGATGATTAAAAATGAACAGCACACCTCTATTATGTCATGAAGATACATAACGGCCAGACAGCCTTTTTAACTAAATGGAAACAAACCAATTGCGATCAGGTTTTTCTCCTACAGGTTTTAGTGTATCTAAGGTCTAACTTATGGTGTAGAAAATAAACAGGAACAAAAACCAAAAGTGCAATTCTTTACTTTCTGCCTGTGTACAGAGGTAGCACAATCAATGCCCATTGCAGCAATGACAAAATTGGCAACCGATGATGTTCCTTCAGTGATGAATATATCATAGAATGCTGGGTATGATCCAAATCAGAATGATGTCCGTCACTGAAGATTATGATAATTGGTGATTCAGGTTGATTTTTGTCCATTTCTCAGTTGCTGCCAAATTTGCCCACTATGTTTTTAATCATCCAGTCTTATGTGTTGTTAGGGTCCTCACAAGAGTTGTTGTAGAGTCTTCACAAGGGTTGTCAAATGAGTCAGAAAATTGAAAAGTTGCCACTTGAAATCACTTGTCATCAATTAAGACGGCTAAATACAAAAGGAGCACTCCTGCTCCGTCACAGTTGGAGTAAAAAATATTTACAACCTTACATCGATCGAAAGATCTGTTTCCGAGCTTTCGAACGGTGTTCTTATTTTGTGCGTTAGAGCAGTCTTTCACGAGTTATTGTGAGTTGAATGCAGCAGATCGGAATGATCCGATCCATTCATTCATAGAAAATTGGTATGTCTCTACAGTACTACATTAGAGTTACTTCGTTCGCTCCAAGATTCTTTTTTCTAATTTACTCGAAATCAGTTTTTTGGAATCCACTGTCTGGCCGGATGGGTATCATGATTCCTCTAGGATATACAGTGCTCCTATTGTCTACAGCCGTCTTAATTTATCTCACAAAAACCTTCCATGTGGCAAAGTTGTCTGTCTTGCTGGTCACATTGCTTGCCATTTGCCTAAAAAAGTTGGCCCTCAATGCAGCACACATGTGCAGAGCAATTCTCCATGTGCTTGTAATCTCTAGTTATCTCAGGCCTAGAGCCTGACTGAATATGGGTGGAGTGCAGTATATTTTTTAAGACATGACCAAAAAATACAGCCCCAAAAATCAGTGATAGTGATGTCGGAATGGGCATAAGCTAATGCAGGTCAAAAAGTCATAACATCACAATTTATCACACTAGTTTGACTAATGTTCTGTACATTCTACATTAGTTATTACTTCGTAGCTGGAGGTCAAACTAACGTTCTTGCGAAACAGTTGCAGCTGAAAAGGAATTATTTATCACCACTCCCTTCTATACTAGAAAACCGGGTGTTGAATGAAATTGAGCAAGGATAAAAGAGGTTATCGACGCTGAATATCATTTAGCAGCAGTGTTGATTTATTGAATGACTCACTGGCCTTGGCAGACTTTGGTACCACCCTTCCAAGTGCATGAATTTCCTTGGATTTCTTACATGTTTCCTTATCAAGATTTCAGGTCATTGATATTGATTAATTAGCAAGTTCATGTATAAGTTAATGTATGGGGTCTTGGCTGGGGCTGTTGGTCAGTTTATTTGAAATTGAAGCCATCGTTGTTACTGGGGAGAGGCAGAACTACAGACAGTACTTGCATCATCCCATTCACATAAAAAGATTTGTTTGCATTGTTTCTTCTTTGTCAATTCTCCACAATTGGTTTTGAGAGAAGGTGAGTTGGAAGGGCTTATTGTCAGTGTTTCTGTATGTCATCTGGTAGGCTTCAACGTTGGGGGCCGGTTTCGATTGGACTAGAGGTGAAACGGCATACATTCGATGCATCGTCCCATTCACAAGAATCATTTAGCTTGCATTGTTTCTTTTTTGTTAATTGTCCACAGTTGGGTCTGAAAGAGGGGGGTGTTGTCGGACTTTTTGTTGCTATTTCTGTGGGTCTTCTGGTGGGCTGGCTTGTGAATTTATCTGGTGTTGGGGCGATGGTTTTGACTGAAGGAGAGGCAAAGCTGCATACATTTGATGCATCGTCCCATTCACAAGAATTGTTTAGCTTGCATTGTTTCTTTTTTGTTAATTGTCCACAGTTGGGTCTGGAAGAGGGGGGCGTTGTCGGACTTTTTGTTGCTATTTCTGTCGGTCTTCTGGTGGGCTGGCTTGTGAATTTATCTGATGTTGGGGCGATGGTTTTGACTGAAGGAGAGGCAAAGCTGCACACATTTGTTGCGTCATTCCATTCACAAGACTCGTTGAGCTTACATTGTTTCTTCTTTGTCAGTGCTCCACAGTTGAGACTGATAGACGGCGAATTCGTCGGGCTGTTCGTTGGTGTCTTGGTCTGACGTCTGGTCGGCTGAGTTGTGGGTATATCGGCGGGGGACGAGGCAAAACGGCACGCATTTATTGCGTCGTTCCATTCACAAGAATCATTTAGCTTACATTGTTTCTTCGTCGCTAATTGTCCACAGTTTTTTCCGACAGAAGGGATATTTGTTGGGGTGTTTGTTGGCTTTTTCGTCGGCCGTCTGGTGGGCTTGGTTGAGGGTTTATTGGATGTTGGGACCGATGTTTCGACTGGGGGTGAGGCAAAGGTGCATTCTCCTCGGGCATCATCCCATTCACAGGAAAGGTTAAGTTTGCACTGTTTTTTCTTGGTTGATGCCAGACAATCATCATTCGCAACAGACAACAGAAGTGGTTTTTGTGTAGGAGTTCTGGTGAGTTCCGGTGTGGGCATGATCGTTGCGGCTTTTGCGAAAGCATTCGATTTCAAATAGCATTGTGTCTTTTTTGAAGACATGAAACGGTCACAACAAAGCTGATATGTTTCAGACATGAGAACACCTTGAGGTTGATTTCCGTCACTTTTGCAATGACCAGAATTGAAATCCGGATACCACCTTTTGTCTGATATGTACTGGCAATCATTTATAGACGACGGAAAGAATCTCTTGCAGCACTCAATAGAAGTATCCGAAAGAGCGATACCAATTGGAGGGTTTCCGTCATTTCGGCAATATTCGCTACCTACGACAGGATACCACTTGTCAATTACAAGAAAAGGATTGCTTGCGCGGCATTTTTCGGTGTCAAATGAACTAAACTCGCAGCATAAATCAAAAGTGGGAAAAAAGTTTATTTCGAATTCAGGGGCTTGGCCATCGTTGCGGCATGTGAAATGAGTACTGATAGAAAGCATCACGACAAAGAACGTTATCAAATCGGAGTTTCGCAGGCTTAACTGTTGATGCGCACATGACGTACTAATCTGGGTAATAATCGCCGCCAACGGGAGAGGACTGCTGATCCATGTCATCTGTCGTCTTGTCCATACAACTATCATACTCAACTTGATCGTTGTGGCAGCAATCCTCTCTACTTGTATAAAGGTAGACCTCTTCTGGCGATTGTCGCCCGTCATTCCTGCACGTACCAGATGGGCTGTCACACGTTATTCCAGAGAACGTTGAGGTGATCTGAAAGAATAGAACAAAACACGAAAGTGTGCATCAAATTCATTTGAAACGAATACTCACTAATGAGGATAATAAATCAATCCCATCGCACTAGGCTTCTTGATCAAACATTCCATCTCGTCTAGAAAGTCGAATTCGCAGCATTTCTCATAAGAGGCAAAGAAGTTGACCTCATAGTCGCCAAACTTATCATCACTTCGACACAAGTTATAGTCATAATCGGGATACCAAATCTTCTCTCCGCTGGGCGCCATGCTCGGCGCCTCGGAAATGAAAGCTTGCATGCACCTATTGAAGGTGTCGTTGAAAAACGAAGCGCAGCATCCCTGTGCGGAGGAACGCAAATATATTTTAGACAAGGATGGAGGATGCTTCCCATCATTCTTGCATACGCCATTCTTATAGTCAGGGTAGAACAGTTCACCCTCCAAATCTAATGGGGTGGGACTGTAGCTAGGTGAAACCGTGGGATACATGGGGCTCAATGTGGGCGTGTAAGATGGAGAAGAGGTCGAACATTCCGGGACAGAGGTATCAACATTCTGGGGCCAGTTGCAATATCCTAAGCGAGGGTCAAAGACGGTACCAGCAGTGCAATCGAATTTGCTAATGCGCTTGCCTAGTTGACAATAAATGTAGGACTTGCATGCGTCGATGGCTTTGTTGCCGGAATATCCCTCCGGGCAATCTTCGTCCACAACGACGCGTTCGGGTTTCGTTTTCTTCTCGGGACTCGGTGTCGGAGGGAATGAGGCTGGAACTGCTTCGCAGTTAACATCCGAATACGTGCACGCTAGAATCATAACATCAAACAAAGTCCCTGAGGGACAAGGCTTTTCACTCGTGACTTTACCATTTTTGCAATCAACATATCCGAGACAGTTTGCTGTCGGCGCCCTACCGGTGTACTCGTCGGGACAGTATACTGATACATCCACCTGCTGTGACTGCTGTTCCATTTCATCTTTGTTGTCAGGAACATCAGTCTTCCCACAAGTCACATCAGCATAGGTGCATGCCAACTTCATAACGTCAAATTTGGTCCCGGTGGGGCATTTTAGTGCAGTATCCACTTTTCCTTTGACACACTTGACGTACCCCTCGCAATTGTCTGTAGGTGCCTTTCCCGTATAATCATCTGGGCAATACTGTGCGTAGTCGGCCAAATTGTTCATTTTCTCTTGACTAACGAGAAGCTGGCAATCTTCAAAGCCGTATTCACATCGCAGCGTCATGGAATTGAAGAACGACCCAGTGGGACACTTGGTGCTCAGCCCCTCTTTGCCAGCCGTGCAGACCACGTAGCCAAGACAGTCGGTGGTGGGCGCCTTTCCTGTATATTCAGCGGGGCAGAAATTGGAAAACATTTCGTCGCCTTCCACAGTTTGATCGTTTTGCTTGCCGTCGTCATCAACGTAGTCATCATCGTCATCGAATACTGGAGCGGAACCGTCGCATTTCACGCTATCGGGCCAATTGCATATTCCCGAGCTGACATCGTATAACGTTCCCGCGGTGCAGGACCACGTGGCACTTTGCTTTCCATTAACACAGTCCGCGTAGCCTTTGCATCCGGCAGTGGGAACGCGTCCTGAGTAGGAGGCGGGACAGGGATTGCTTGCGCTGGTCGTCGCGCTAGTTGTGCTTGAAGTGCTTGACGTACTTGTCGTGGTTTTGGCCGAGAATGCTACGGTTGGTAGAAGGAGGGCGATCATGGCCAGTGGTAGTGGGCCCATTGAGTGGCTCATTCTACTTTGTTGTTTCGATGGAGATAATATTATTGAAATCAAGATCATAACGGTGATGAGGAGTTGATTGTGGCAGGGTTCTGGCGGGGTTTGTTGAGAAGTATGTTTGACATGCATCATGTTCTATCGTGTTGTGCTATAAAATACGACGGTATGGTATGGATATGGTATGGTATTGTACAATACTTTTACCTATCGTAGTTTGTGCCGGCCAGTCATTTTCATAGATTTTACAACAGCCCCCACAACACTGAGACTATTATTAAATTATTGCCTCGTACAAATACGGAGTAGCTTTTGTACCCTTCATGACTGCATCACAATCACACTCTGTTTTTTTTACGAGTTTAGGTAGAGTGTCGACGCACCCCGTTTTGGAACAAAAATTTAAGAATTCTCGCCGATTTTCTTAGACAAACAATAACTTTTTCCATGTTGTCGGCACGTCAATTTTGCGTTAAATACTACAATTCTTCAAGTTCTGAGGATCATTTTGATATATGACATGATGGGTATATGCTGTGTCATCTTCCTCTTCAAATTTCCCCCTGTTGTGTGGTCGTGCAAAAAATCATCTTAGCCACATGGAGCCCTCATGTTAACATTGGCTGTACTTTCGCAACTGTTGCATAAAACCCACATCAACACTATATCAGCCCACTCCCAACATGTCTGAAGAGGAGGCCGACCCAAAGGCCATGACCAAAAAGGCTTCCCAGGTCCTCAGGGACCACTCTACTAACAAGGAGCCAGATGCCACAGAATACTATGAAGCTCTCAATTGACACAACATTTAATAAATTTAAGAACTATTCTGTTACATGCAAAGGAACAATAAATGACATAAATGAATAATACTTAATTGATGAAACAATCTAGTACAATTATTGTCAACTTTACGATTTGTGTTAAATAGTCTAACATTTATGCCTATACTTTCAACATTGCCTTCTTTGTTGTCAAATCTCTATGAGGTTGATTGTTGGATGAATCGTAATTGCTTAATGATGTATGCTTGGGGTGGCTGAGCAAAGCAATGACAGGACGAAGAACTCGTTGATGAGAAAGGAGGAGGTGGTGTTGAGGCACAATATTGCAAAAAAGACAGTCTCGAATCTCGCTTGCTTCATGTACCATTGGCTAGCCCAGAAGGGCTATTGTGAAAGCACACGCTCCCGCCTTATGCGCTCTTTCTACATTGAGAAGGCCCAACTCGCTCCCCAATCATCCTGGGATCCCAATACACTTCAAGCCACATCTCACTCCGCCAGTTGTTATGACATGTACCTCATTGATAACGCCAGATATGACCCCTACCTCCATCAGCAGCTCAACGCAACATCAGGCTCCAATAATACCTTTGTTGACATGTCTGACACAGTACGGAGGGGACTCCTCAAGAGCTTGGGCTACAATCCAAAGGAAAAGGGAGGTGATGTGGGCAGCCGAGTGAGTGGAGTGTCCAATTTGACAGGAGATGGTGACACAGTAGCTGCTTCAACAGTTAACACAGATGCTACACAGAACCGGGTCTTAAAAACTCGTGAGTACGCCAAGCAGCTCGCGGACACAAAGGAAAGAAATGCTGAGCAGGCAGCGGAAATCAACACACTTCGTGCACAGATGCAGCATTTGACTCAACTGATTGCTGGGCTCACCTCCTAGCAGGGTTCCCCCCACCTTAGTGGAAGCGGAGCCACCCGTTCCCAGGATGAGGGAGACGGTGTGGCTCTGCAGGGAACATAATCCCATCATCACACCCCACCCATGTGAGCATGGTGGGTAGGGGTAGAATTGCAAGTGCTCAACCTCCTGTGTCCATACGGACGGGTCCACAGAGAGGCAATGTTTGTCCGGGCTCCTCTCCTTCTACTGCAGGAGACAGGGGTAGCTTAAGCAGTAGACTGGTGCCACTTACCCTTGGTGCCAACTCTGGGGAAGGGGATAGGCAACGAGCAGCCTCAAATAGCGGCCGTCACCGGACCACTAGGCAGCTCAAAAGCCAAAGTCGGAGAGACGCTTGGCTCAATAGCCAAATATCAACTGAAATGAAACGCAAATATCGAAAATTCTTAGCGGGTTACAACAAATTCAGTCTTCGTTGCCAACCAACAGACGATGACATAATGAAAGAAGTGAGAAACAGGGGCAGAGAGGTGGATGAGCAGTTTTACTACTCCCCTCGAGGGACCACAACACCACATCCACAGCGCAGTTAGCAGCAAGCACTGAACAACGAGAAATGTCCCGCCTTATTGACCTCCTCAAGGTGGGTTACTTGCCAGAACGTAAATCAATGGGGTGGATACGATTGATGTCTGTGAACTGGAATAGTTTAGGCGTGTGCACCCACACATGGAAGATGGATCGATTAAACTACCTCATAAGGAGCCTACAGGTTGACGTCATCG
Source organism: Cyclotella cryptica (assembly GCA_013187285.1). Taxonomy (NCBI): domain Eukaryota; phylum Bacillariophyta; class Thalassiosirophyceae; order Thalassiosirales; family Thalassiosiraceae; genus Cyclotella; species Cyclotella cryptica. Next base: position 86,322 of record JABMIG010000163.1, on the reverse strand, counting down.
CTGGCTGTGAGTCCCAGTGTAATTGGCGGCTCGTCCCGCCCGAGCAACAATTCCTACACCTCCTCATGCCAGGCAACACAAAATCTGGAGTAGCAGCCAGTAATGTGACTGAGTTGATCAATAGGGATCAAGCGGGTGGCACTGCTATAGCGGCATTGGGACGCCTCAGTGACGTGGTAGCTGACAAAGGCTCTGACCCCACTGGACTGGGTCGCTGGTCGTGGATCCTGCTGAGCAATGGGAAGACGTCGACCCGCATTATTAGTGGTTATATGCCTTGTAAACCGGGCCGGCAGGCGAAGGGACGAACTGTGTGGGAGCAACATTCTAGATACTTCCAGGCGAAAGGTGAATAGTGGTATCCTTCAACGATACTGATTGAAGACATCACATCCCAGATACAAACTTGGCGCCTTGCAGGAGAGGAGGTAATACTGTGCATTGATTCCAACCAGGATGTCTACTCTGGTCCTCTGGCTCTGGCTCTACAACATGAAGGGATACAAATGACTTGTATGGTAAAACAGGCACGAGGAGAGCAAGTACCGAATTCTCACTTTCGAGGAACCGGGAAACTGAGCACAATTTTTGGTAGCCCAGGCCTGTTGGAAGGCAATGCAATGTGCTACCCACACTGGTATGGGGTTGGCGACCACAGGGTGTTTGTAGTCAAAATATCAGCCAATTCCTTGTTTGGCGGGGACTACCCGGCGATAGCAAGGCCAACCTCTAGGCAACTCATGTGCAAAATCACAAGAATCAGGCGCAACTACTGTAGGGCACTGAAGCGCCTGGTCCAAGAACACAAGATGCCTGACAAGTTGGAAAAGATAAGAGAATTATCGCTGACACTTCCACCAACAGCATCACAGATTCTACATGACAACTGGGACAAAGAACTGGGAGAATTTATGGCTAGTGCTGAAAAGAATTGCACAAAATTCCGGAGTTGCTCAATTGAATACAGCCCGACGGTGGGTCAATGGTTGAGGAGGCGATCAGTTTTGAAATGGTTGCTCCGGTGGCATGATGGCAAAGTCCAAGACACTAGGAATATGTGCAGAGCAGCCCGCCGAGCCAACATCGAAACTCCCCTCAACCTCACCAAGGCAGACATCATGGCAAGGCTGCAAGCATGCCTCCAAGAGCTCTTCCAGCTAAAGTCACAAGCTCGGGCTCTCCGACGAAAGCATCTCAAGTGGCGGCTCTCCCTAGCAAAGGAACGCGGTGACGAGGAGGCGGCGCAAGAAATCCTAAGAATCAGTAGGAATGAAGCCAGACGACTACGACAGCGAAATGTCAACCGTGTTGTCCAGGACCCAAGGGGTAGATCTTTACTGAGTGTGGCAGTATCTCTGGATGGCACAGATCACCATTACTCCACACAAAATGAAGTAGAGGAGATATGCGGCCAACACCTTGGTAACAGATTTTCACTTGGTAAAGGAGCACCCTTGGATGCAGACGGCCTCAAGGCAGTAATTGGAAACTTGAGCGACACGGAGGCAGCACATCAAATTCTTGCAAACACCTATGACTTCTCCGCTGACTGGGATCCAGCCACGGTGGATCTCTTAAAAGCAGCAGCTCAGATCCAACTGGAATTAAATGATGTCGACACACCCGCAAACAGCGTAACTTTGGACGATTTTTGAACCTTCTGGGCCTCCAGCAAAGAGAGCACTTCTTCTTCAAAAAGTGGATGCCATTTCGGCCACTATCGTGCCATGAGTTCCGATGACAAACTCACCAATCTCCAAGTTGCCAGTGTCAACATTGCGGCGAGTAGGGGGAACCCGCTTACCAGATGGCGCCAAGGAGTTACAGTCTTGTTAGAGAAGTTAGCAGGTAACACGAGCATCGACAAGCTTTGAGCTATTTGTCTTCTTGAAGCAGATTTCAATTCGTGGCTGAAACTCACATTTGCCAAGAAGATGATACACCAGATGAGTGCTCAAGGTGTCCTCCCCGTGGAACAAGGCACAATCGCCGGAAAAACAGCAGCAGACTCTTCCATGTTGAAACAGTTATTCTTTGATCAAGCCAACACGCTTCACAGAACAAGCGCCATTTCCAGCAACGACGCAGCCAATTGCTATGATGCAGTCAATCACGCGGCCGGTAGCTTTGCACTCCAAGCTATGAGAGTCCCACTGAACTTTGTTAAATGTTACCTGGTCTGTATACAACTCATGAGGTTCTATTTAAAAACAGGATTTGGAATGGCAACGACTAGCTACGGCGGCACTGCCCAATGCCCATACATGGGTTTAGCTCAAGGCAGCGGCGCCTCGCTGGTGGCATGGACTGCCATTAGCACGGTAATGGTTGCTGCATATAAAGCAAAGGGTTTCGGTGCCTATTTTAGATCCGGGTGGTCCTGCCTCTTTCTGGCTATAGCTGCACTGCTTTATGTTGATGATACTGACCTACTACACATGTCCTCGAGTGAGTCCACCACTGAGGAGGAGTTTGTGATGCACATTCAAGTCGCGACTACTTATTGGGAAAAACTCCTGCAATCGACGGGCGGTAACCTCAAGCCAGCCAAATGTTACTGGTACTTGCTATCATATAAGTTTCAGTGTGGGATTGCCTCACTAAAGCCACTGAGGGAGATCTCCTGCCATAAAATCACCATTCCTCAACCGGATGACAGTGAGGTCCTCATACAACTGAAGGGCCCTTCAGATGCATCACAGGTTCTTGGCGTTTGGTCTTGCCCACACAACTATGGACAAAAACAACTCGACTATATGATAAAGAAAGGAAGACGGTGGAGCTCACGTGTTAGCTCGAGCACGTTGTCTCCTGCCAAAGTCTGGTACAGCTTTAGGCTGCAGGCACTTCCTTCTGTGAAGTATGGACTCCTCACCCTCATGGCTCCGAGACGGACACTAGACACAGCATTCATGGCATGGTATTTTACCTTTCTCCCGGCTCTAGGAGTCAACCGACACATAACCAAAGAATGGCACACACTCCCGACGTCATTTCAAGGGCTCGGCCTTCCACAAATGTCACTGGAGAAACTATTCACCTCCCTTCAATACCTTCAACCACATTGGGGTAGTACGACCACAGTGGGTCAAGCCCTCAGTTCAGTCTACGAATTAACCCAACTCGAGATTGGGCTATCTGTTAACTTCCTCACCAAGGACTATCATAAGTATGGACTTCTCGCTACTCATTCATGGTTCAAGTTACTTTGGGAATACCTTCACTACTATGGCGTAGTCCTGGAACTGTCCAACATCTCTGTTCCACATGTCCGCCAGGGAGACAGGGTTCTAATGGATATAGTTACTAACACAATTCCAAGGAAACAGTGGGCAAGCTTCAATAGGGCGAGACGGTACTACAAAGTCTTTTGGATGTCTCAACTGGTGTTAGGTGATGGTGTGACAGTCAACCCAAAGAAGCTAAATCCCAGGAAACAGGAAGATAGCAACATGGTGTTCCCGCTGGAGCAACCGACGCGGGCCGACTTCAATTTATGGAATGAAACAATTGCCCTTCTCACGTCACCCACTTTCCGTCTCTCTCCCAAGTTGGGCGCTCATGTACGGCCACCGTATGACAAAGTTATATGGATGACCAACACCGCCAGGGACTACATAGTACGCCAGGAACATGGACAGGAAAGCAGCGTGTATTCTCCGAAGCACACCCAATACGCCACTCGAGGGAGACAAGAATTCATTTTAGACACTTTAGCCACCAGCATTCCTAATTGCACACACATTGCCTCCGTCAGTCACACCCCGCAGCTCAGTTCAATCGTCCACTCCCAATCGCCTTTGCTACAACCTCAGCCAGATAGCCGCGCGTTCAGCCTACGAAAAGAACTACGTATCCTTGGCGCCCACAGCTTCGCCCGGGGTCTCTTCATGATGGGAGAAGGAGAATGGATGAAAGATGCCATCAGGATGGGAACAATGATCATATGTCATGATGGATTGTTTATGCCTGACTTAGATTCTTCACGGTGCTCAGCAAGTACTGTTTTCACATGCACCGCAACCGGCAACATCGCAGTTTTGAGTTTCTGTGAGTACACAGACCAGAGCACAGCGTCCAATTATCGTGGAGAACTGCTGGGGGGAGGGATAGCGGTGACAGTGCTCCGGGCACTCACCAGCAATTGGGTACCTTCAATACCCATGAGATGCAAAGTTTACTGTGACAACATGGGGGTAATCACCCATGCCCACCACTACAGACAAACCTCCCAGAGAAACAGGTCCATTTGGACCTACTCACCTTGATACGACGGACGTTGTCCAGTTCTCCCCTCCTCATTGAGTACATGCACGTCTAGGGTCACTTGGATGATAAAATATCCTTCTCTGACCTGTCTCTCCCTCAACAGTTAAATGTCATGGCAGACTTCCACGCAAAAGAGTCACTCACCCATCATACGGCCCAAGACATCAGACACAAACCGTATTATCCACTGGAACCAGTACACATCGTCCTTGATGGAAGGAAAATCACTGCATCATTTAGCTCCGCAATATACAACTCTTGGGGGGGGGAAAGTTGCCATGGAACTGTTTCAGCGTAGGTGCATTGTCAGCACCTACAACTTCCACGCAATCGCCTGGCCTAAGGTACACAAGGCAATGGACTCTTACCCGGCCATGTTTTGCTCATGGATTACTAAACGGGTGTCCGGATTCAACGGGACCAATAAACAGCTGGCAAGAATTGATGGGGACAAGTGCCATCAATGCCCGTGTTGCGGGCGCGATTTTGAGTCCTCTAGCCATATTACCAGATGCCCAAACCCGGGCCGTCAACAGCTTTTCCAGGCATCTGTAGACAAACTACTGGATTGGATGGAATCTACCCACTGTGACATCGCCCTTGTCGAGTGCATCGAACAGTACTTACTCTCGTATGGGGAGGGAATGATGGTAGACATCGCGACACCTCACCCCCACCTTCATGATTGGGCAATGGAGCACGATATCCTAGGATGGGACAACTTCCTTGAAGGGCGTGTCGGAAAGAAACTCTTTGAACTACAGCAAGCATCCCTTCGAAGGAAGCAAACACGCCTCCGCATCAAGACATGGAGCACACAATTCATCCATCATGTGTTAGCCATCACGCACAATCAATGGACCTTCCGTAATGCCCGGGTCCATATCCGACTCCTGGAGAACAAAACAACCAAGGAACATGACTCCATAATGGAAGCCGTCCTAGATAGACTAACAACGTCTCCTGACGACCTACTACCGCAACACAGGCACCTGGTGGAACTGGATTTTGCCCTTCTAGGGGAAGGAACCACTGCTGACAGGCAATACTGGATAGCCGGGATCGACTCTGCCCTCCAGGCGGCTGCCTATGGCACCTCGCACCGCATCGCATCAATGGAAATGAATAATGAACAAGGAATCAATCTTGAAGTGACCGAATAGGATCCAACGTGATCCCTTAGGAGATCGGCCCGCCACAGGGCTGAATGCGCCTCAACAGAGGTATGAAGAGAACCATGCTTGACTTCCTTGTTCTCTATGGCACTTGCCATTGCTCTGCTTTGTCAGAAAAGAAAGACATTTGTCCATGCCTCGCCTTGAATAGATTAACGCACGATTTACTAGTTGATATTTGATAATTGAGGAGATGATTGTGGCAGGGTTCTGGCGGGGTTTGTTGAGAAGTATGTTTGACATGCACTGTTCTATCATGTTGTGCTATAAAATACGATGGTATGGTATGGATATGGTATGGTATTGTACAATACTTTTACCTATCGTAGTTTGTGCCGCCAGTCATTTTCATAGATTTTACAACAGCCCCCCACAACACTGAGACTATTATTAAATTATTGCCTCGTACAAATATGGAGTAGCTTTTGTACCCTTCATGACTGCATCACAATCACACTCTGTTTTTTTTACGAGTTTAGGTAGAGTGTCGACGCACCCGTTTTGGAAAAAAATTTAAGAATTCTCGCCGATTTTCTTAGACAAACAATAACTTTTTCCATGTTGTCGGCACGTCAATTTTGCGTTAAATACTACAATTCTTCAAGTTCTGAGGATCATTTTGATATATGACATGATGGGTATATGCTGTGTCATCTTCCTCTTCAAATTTCCCCCCGTTGTGTGGTCGTGCAAAAAATCATCTTAGCCACATGGAGCCCTCATGTTAACATTGGCTGTACTTTCGCAACTGTTGAATAAAACCCACATCAACACTATATCAGCCCACTCCCAACATGTCTGAAGAGGAGGCCGACCCAAAGGCCATGACCAAAAAGGCTTCCCAGGTCCTCAGGGACCACTCTACTAACAAGGAGCCAGGTGCCACAGAATACTATGAAGCTCTCAATTGACACAACATTTAATAAATTTAAGAACTATTCTGTTACATGCAAAGGAACAATAAATGACATAAATGAATAAACTTTACGATTTGTGTTAAATAGTCTAACATTTATGCCTATACTTTCAACATTGCCTTCTTTGTTGTCAAATCTCTATGAGGTTGATTGTTGGATGAATCGTAATTGCTTGGTGATGTATGTTTGGGGTGACTGAGCAAAGCAATGACAGGACGAAGAACTCGTTGATGAGAAAGGAGGAGGTGGTGTTGAAGCACAATATTTTACAAGATGCTCGATCTGTTTTTGTTCATGTGGAGGGTGGAGGGTGTTGAGAATGATTATATGCAGGAGTTGATAGGACTCCTGCAATATAACAAAAACAAAATCAAAGCAACTGCATTGAAAAAGAAAAAGTTAGTAATTGAAAAAGATCAAGTTAGTAGAAAAATGGAAGGAAGTGTTGCAAAGTGGAGTGGATGCCCCGGTGATGGAGGGATGGTTAGTTGAAGAAGAAGAAGAATTGAATAAACTTACGAATCAGAAAATTACAATGGGAGACACCGCTTTGGCAAGACATCAAAGCTTGATTGAAGGGCAGATGGGGAATATTATCAAGAACATGAGCAAGGAAAAGAGGGACAAGCTCAAGCGAAAGTTAGAGGATGTAGATGACTCACCTGACAAGTCACAAATTAAGCCTTCCTAACCTCCTCCCAAAGTTGTTAAGACACAGGACAACTTGGAAGAGCCCAGCGGAGGAGAAAACAATGAAATTCTTGAGCCGTCAATGTAGATAAATTTAATAAGCAATTTGAGGCGTTAAAACAACTTACCAACAGCAAAAAGGGTGAATTCTCGTCATGTCGTGTTGTGTCAAAAAATGTAACAAAATTGCGGTGGTGGTGGCGGGATTCGATCTTGAAAAATATGACGAATCAGGGCGATCGCGCTGAGGATAATGTTGTTTTGGATGTGGGCTTGAATTGTATGGTGTCGGGAGTTTTGTATCTGTGATGGTTTTTGTGGGGTGAGTTGTTTTCTGACGGTGCGGCAGAGATCGTCATGGTGGGAGAGTTTTGACACACTGATGAGATATTTTTTGCATAGTGCGCATGCAAAAAAAATGTCACGCGTCAATACTCTACCTAAACTAGTAGCCACTTGGGCCAAAAAAAATTGGCATAAGCAGCCCCCTTCGACAGAAGCAACATAAAATATATTAAGTATGGTACCACCATATACAAACACAAGATCTCCTCACTCCCAAGACCAGTGACAAATTTCTCCCTGGTCGCACCTAATTATTATGATAAGAATCAACCAGAGCTGGGGAGGGACTGCATTGGACGGACATGGTGGAAGTTACTAATTAAAACAAGAACTGATGGCCTGTTAGCCCAAACATGCAACCAGGTTGCAGAGGTCGGAATTTTTAGAATTATGAAGGGTTTCATGACACCCTCTCTACAATTTAATCCCACGAACACCGTGTGCTCCATGATTCCTACATGCAAATCGGTGTTCTCTTTTGTGCGGGTCGATTCATTTGTGCAGACTAAAGATCCGTCCAAAGATCCTAAAGATCCATTTGCACTTGGATCTTTGTACTACCGTCGTACGACTATATTTTGTCAGTCCCCCCAAGCTTGGCTACGTCTCACCAGGTCAATCTTGGTAAAATACTTGTACAAAACAACATTTGGTAGTATCCACACCAACCAATCTATACGCCCAAGGCAAGGGCAGCGAGGGCCGGTCATTAGCCGGACCCTGCGCCCCAACTACTCAGCAATATCTTGTCCGGGGAACACATCCAAGAGCATCCGTCTTACCAGAAATCTTCGAGTCTGCCCATACAGCACTTGGTGAACAAGTCGGCAAGGTTCTTCTTGGTTGGGATGTGGGCAACAAGGGCTTCGCTCATTGCAACAGCCTCATGCACTGCATGGTAACAGATCGAGTATGACTTCATCTTCAAAGTTGACTCAGGCTTACTCATATTTGTGACGACAGACATGTTGTCTCCATACACGTATGATGCGTCCTTCACAGGCACACCCATCATACGTAGCTTGTAGCGGATGCCACGCAAGTTCTCAATGCCGTGTTTCATGGTGCAAAACTCAGCGCCGAACACTAAGGTCTCAACCGTCGATTGCTTCTTGGAAAGCCAATTGATCATGCCATAGTTGAGAAAGATGACAAAGCCAGTTTGCGTGCGTTGGCCCACCTTGTCACCTGCGTGGTTGCTGTCTACGAACATTTGCAGTGTCACACCCTTCCCAAGGGGCTTCGGGGCATTAGGTAGCAGAGCTTCACTTGCTCCCGGGTAGAAGTCGGACCAGTCACACTCCACGAAATTAGATCCTTCCACGTCTGGCTCCATCGGGTCAAAAATGAGCGGGGAGTTGCTCTTCGACTTCAGGTAAGAGGACACATGAAATGCTGCCTCCAAGTGTCCCTCATGCGGCATCGCGGAGTACAAGGACAACATGGAGACCACGGTAAAGATATCAAACCATCCCAGCTCACACATCCATCTCAGGATGCCAATTAGCTGCATGTAATAGGTGGCCACCCTGGGCTCCAGCAGCGGGGTAACATCCTCTTCAGGGGCATAATCTACAGGGAACGGGTTCTCTCCCCTTTTCGGTAATGAGTACCGCCCTTCCAGATTGGACTTGAGGTACGTTTTGATGTACACATTTGGTGGGCGACAGTCCCCACGCCGTAGTGCCTTCCTCAAAGGTCTTCTTTCTAAGCTTCGCTCCAAGATACATCTCGGCTGGACCAACCAAGTCAGGCTTGAGTGGGAGAAAGCTGTTGATCTTGTCCACGATGCGCTTGGGGTTGTGTTGAACCACCAACAAATCGTCAACATGACAGAGGATATAGGAATAGTACCGGCTTCCTTTCCGGTCTGTCTGTTCCTTGAGCCACAGGTCAGGATCAGCGGGGCACGAGACGTAACCACTTTCTCGCATGCATCCTGCCAGGTGCGCCCCAAAAACTGCACCGCTCGACTTAAGCCCGTATAAGGCACGAACCACAGTTGCCTTTTTGCCCCAATCATCACCAAATTCTTTCCCAAGGGTGGTCCAGATTTTCTCTCGGCAAGGCACGGTGATGTAGGCGTTCAACACATCCGCTGCCCATATGTCAACGCCGTTCAGTGCTGCAATTAGCAGGGCAATCCTGACTGTCTCTCTAGACACGGCGCTGGCATAAGTGAGGGTTGCGGGAGCTTTCGTTGCATGTCCACCAGCTACAAGCCGGGCCTTGCATTGAAATTCCTCCATCTTGACATCAAAAATCATATGGCAGCGTACAAACTGATGATCCAGAGGTGGGGCTGCACCATCCGCCAGAATGTCAAAGGCAACGCGCACGTTTGTCGTCTCCTTCTTGATCGCGTCGCGCCAAAAGGTGGTACCAGTGGCTTTGTCGATCACATACGCCTCCTCAACAGACTTGGAAATTTCAATCCCGTATTTGTGAGTGCTTTTATGGTATCACGCTCCTGCACTTAACCAGGGAGAACATGCGGTCTCTCTTCTTGAGGACCCAGCTGACCCACCAGTTAAAAGCCAGTTCATCAGTGAATTGTGCAGTAAATGCGAACTCATCAACCTGAAGGGGGTGGGACTCTTTCAAGTCCGACAGCTTCTGCCAGGAAGTACTGCCGTCCTTCCATTCACAGCACAATTCCCAACCGTGGGTAGAGCGCTTAATGATTTTCTTACCATCAATGATCGAAACCTGATCGTTCCGGGCAACCGCCACGGATGGATCCTTGCGGTAATCCACAATAGCGTCAAGCAAGACGTACTGATTCCCGTCGGCATCACACTGGGCATAGACAGCCTCAGTGATGACGTTCGCTGCCAACTCCTCAGTTCTCCCGTCAGGAAACCAAACCTCATAGACACGAGTGACTAGAGCAGGATTGTGATGGGTGGTACCCACGGCCTTCCCATCAGCATCCCGTTTCTGATGTAGGACGCGTGCTAACTCTTGTGAATTACCGACAGGGAGTAGCACCTCGGAATTCATGAGAAAGTCCCCAGCTGCCTCTACGGCAGCGAGGTCATCATCCAATTTGGGGAACGATGGCCCATCGCCGTCCTCCCAGGGATCCATGTTCTCAGGATCCGGACAAAGGTTGAGGACATCAGGCCCTAAGTCCTTCATGGTGGTCTTGGGACCCCATCGCTCTTCCATGGAAGCAAGGAAATGTTGCTGTTCTTGGAACAGAGCTGTGTTCACATGCTCCTCAGCAGTGAGGGTGTGGACCGTCGAGCGGTCTTCAATCTCGCCGTTGGCCTTCATAACACGAGAGGTCATGGCAGGACCTACATTGATACTGGGACCCAGGTACTTGCCAAGTACCAGGGCGTTGCCTGGAAAAGCGACCCCTTGGTCCCAGAACTTAACCCAGTCCCAAAAGCCGAATTCACAGAACGGACTAATACCTGTGGTCTCGCCTGAGACAACCATCTCAGGGACTGGCCCATCTAGTCTGTAGATGTCATGTGCGGTGTGCGACCGGACGTATGACTTGCACTCCAAAGCAAAGCACCATAACCACTGGGGCGCCCCTGACCGTGTCATTTTCCGGGCGGCTCCCTTCTTGAGTTCCCTAATCTCATGCTCGACGGAGTTAGACCAGGGAGACTAGGGCTCCGTGCTCCGCAAATAGCAGTGTGCTTCCTTGCATTTCCGAGCAAACTCTCCCATCTTCATCTCCTTTGCGCCGTCCACAATCATCTTGGGGTTAACACCCTCCTGCGCAAAAAGAAGACCAAGAGCCTCATGGGCCTTGCTCTTGCATTTCATGGGGTAGCGTTGGCTCCACCCAAAATCAGAAGCGAAGATCTGTGCCAGCTTGTAGCCTCGGGCTGATGGGACCTTCGGGAAGAACATGGTGTTGCTATAGATGTTGCAGAGCAACCGGCGATAGCGAAGCATCCTATCATTGATACGGAAATGCCTGGATAGGGTCGGATGCAGGACTGTCCTCACACCAAGCTGTGTGTTCCGTTGCACATGTTCTTGGCCTTGTGTAGTAGAATCTGCCAATGATGGGCCAGAGTGACGTAGTCCATGGCCCCCTGTCTCGTACCCATGTGGACACGGCAAACGTCATATGTCTCTGGTGTGAGGTTGGTATGCACCAACGTCACCTGCCGGGTGGTCTCCAAGGCAGCACCAAAGTTATCATCATCAGTGATATCAGCAGTGTCGTACTACAGGGAAACTTGACTGAGTTTCCAGTGGGGCTCCTCTCCACAAGCGGCATCGACCGAATGCAACCCCATCCCAGTCGAACTGCGGGGACCATCACTCCTCGCAACTGAGATCAACTGTCCCCTGTAGTCAAGGTAGGGGTTCCAGGCCGGACTCTCGGCCGTTAACTCCAAGTGTGGGATCTCTGGATCCTTGAACTCTGCAGAAGTGGGGAGGGAATACTCGAAATATCTGACAACCCCCTCAAGTTGTAGCGGGTTGATATAGGGATGGACATCGTTGGTGGGATTGGCAAGGCAGATAGAATGGGTTGATGTAGTGGGATCTTGCGTGAGGAACTTGGGAACCTCGTTGATCTCCAATTGCATGGGACATAGCAAACAATGATCAACCTCAGGGGCATAGATCACCTGGTTGATCATGAGGATCAAGTGGTCCCCTGTGTCACGGCATGTATACAGGATGGCAGCATCAACAACCTTCGCCCGGCGAGGTGGCTGTGAGGGGTCAAAACCACTGTCTGGATCACATCTCTTGCAAGATCGCACTCTAGTCAGGCAGTGTTAATGCCCACGAATTGCCCCTTGCAGGCAAAATAGGACTGGTGTCCACTCTGTTGCACCTTGCCTTTCTTGGGGATGAAGTGTACCTCACCCAGGGAATCGGCAATGGCAATGCAAGCCAGTTGGAAAATGATGGCTTTGTCACGGCGGAACACATCACTCCTGCGATGGGACCGGATTACTGATTCCCACTCAGCATGGACCTTGGGGTCACTGCTTTTGAGGTGGATGCCATCCTCCCAAGACACAATTGGGGCAATTGTCTGGCACCTGTTGTCACTTTCTTCAAACATGAAGAAGTTGGGCTTGATGCCATGTTGTTCCGCACTGAGCGTGGACAGTTCGGACCAAAACACTGGCCGAATCTTTGGGCGGACTACCCAGTCCAGGGGGAAACCCTCAACCCCATAGTGCTGAGACAGGTATGTCTCAAAATCTTGGAAGTGCGCCGACATAGAGGTCAAGCCACAATCCTTCCACTTGGGGGTGTCTGTGAGGTTAGGGATTGCCTTGATCATAACCCGGCCTTCATTCTCTTGTTCCATCTGGGCTTGGATGGACTCGAAGTGCTGTGGGTGCAACTGCCCCATGTTAAAGAAATTTGGGGGCCACTGGAGCTGTACAGAATGGTGGCAAGCCCAGGCAGCACAACGGATACGGTCTTGCTGTGGGGGTGAGAGTACCATCGCCCTCTCAGTGCCGTCTCAGTTGGGGTGACGCTTTTGCCACTGGGCAAAAGTGTCCTTCCAGTGGTCTTCTTGAAAAGCGGCAAGACGAGAGACACTGTAGATGCCAAAGTACACTACGATGGTGTTGGCATCCCACCCGGAGAGATCACAGAAGAGGCGGAGCATCTTCGCCATTGCCTTCCCGTTTGGGGTCTGTTGCACGTAAAACTTGCCAGTCCCCGCCTGTTCCAGGTCCTCTGCCTGGTCTTCATCGTTGTCCTCTTCCATATCGTCATCACCATCACTTGGTGGGTCCCCGTTGCCACTGCCCGGCAGCTGACCTGGTCCCCCAGCGGGAGGGGGAGGGGGGTCATTTCCGGCCCCTTCCTCATCCTCTTCTTCCTCCTTTCCCTCTTGCTCCCTGGTCTGGGCCGCCATGATCCGAGCCTTATGCCATGTCTTGGCTGCCGGGGAGGGATTCTAAGCAAGGGTGGAACTTATGGGTCCTGGAGGGTCCGCTGGCCCGCCTGGCAGGACTTCTGGCTCCACGCCGAAAGACACACGTGTCAAACGGCGGGCTAAGGAGGTGAGGTTTGACCTTCTTCCTCTCTTGCCCTTCCATCGTTGACCGAGCTTCCGCCACTCTGGCAGGAGTTGGTCAACAGGAAGCTCCACCAAGACGGTGCACCCATCACCACTAGGGGACTCATCTAGGGATGAGTCATCCTCCGGAGAGGAGAGGGCACCTTTCTCCGCCTGGGCAGCAGCAACGCTGGCGGCAGGAGATCCAGAGGCTTCGTCACCACCTGCCTCAGGAGGCAAGGGTGGTTTGCACTGCTCTCGCTTGGCAAGAGTGCTGGAACCTACTAATTCCACAATAGCATCAGCCGTTGTCGTCATCGCACTCGGTGCGGCGGTATATCTTTTCCACCAATATGCGGACGTCCTCGTCGCTGAGGCACTCAAAGTGACTCCCGAGGGCTGCCATCACAGCATCCACCAACTTGGTGGCAACTCCCTCCCTAATTGCTGCTGCGACCTCATCGGAGGTCGCGAAGCCAGCACCCTTTGATGCCAGCGTTGCAGCGGTGGAAGCAGTATTGCACCTCGGCAAACTGGGTCTGATAAACTGATAAGAATCAGCCGGAGCCGGGGAGGGACTGCGTTGCACAGACATGGTGGTAGTTACTAATTAAAACAAGAATTGATGGCCTGTTAGCCCAAACATGCAACCAGGTTGCAGAGGTTGGTATTTTTAGAATTATGAAGGGTTTCATGACACCCTCTCTACAATTTAATCCCACGAACACTGTGTGCTCAACGATTCCTACGTGTAAATCAGTGTTCTCTTTTGTGCAGGTCGATTCCTTTGTGTGGACTAAAGATCCGTCCAAAGATCCTAAAGATCCGTTCGCACTTGGATCTTTGTACTACCTTCTTACCACTATATTTTATCTATTAGAACCTCCAGACTGTCCACCGCAGCCAAAATTATTTTGCTGGGATACAGGAAGAACCGAGATTTTAGGCAAAATAATGATTCCTTAGTCAAGATTTTTTCACAATCTTAGTTGTATTGGAAACTGAGCTCCTTTTCTCCTTCCCTTCTCCTCGTTTTTTCACTTTTCGCCATAACAGGTACTTCTACAGTGGAAAAAAGCAAAATTGCCTGTAAATGAGTAATTTTTTGGATTGACGCACAGGGTTAGTCATGATATTTTGATGTTTCCCTACCTTTGAAATTATATCATAGTTCCAAGATGGGTGTGTGACCACTGACAACTAAGCTCAGACAAGCCATAATATTATTATATTATATTTAAACCTATGACTTCCTTTGTTTCAATGAATTGCATTCTATCTAGCTCACTACAAGAAAATTGCACTGGCTGCTAGCAATATGTGACATAATATCAGAAATTTGTCGAATTCCTCATTGCTTCAGGGCACAAAAAAGTAAAATCTGAGAGGTTTCAGAACCTTATTCCATATCCCCATCCTTTTTGTTACTGTTTAAATTGTGCACCATGAGAATATCTCGGTGTACAAGATCCATGAAATGTCAAAAGATCCATTAAAACATATCTTATAATCCGTGCAAAGCTAGTGGTGTCAACAGGAGAAAAAATAATGGTATCTTTCTTATTTACTTTGGCGTAGTGTTATTGTACCAACTTCTCTTGCTTCACTGTGCTCTCCACTCCCCCCCCCCACCACCACCACAACCACCACCAACACCACCATCATGTGCTCAAGATATGTGGTGACTTTGCGGACATAGCAGGTTTCTTGGCAACCATTTGGAGTCACGGGGAGCTAACCAAATGGGCATGTACCCTAAGCATGTTGCTGGGAGAAATTTGAGTCTAGTGATAAAGGTCTTAACGTCTAGGGTTGTTTAATGGAGTGAAAAATATAGATGTTGATGAAACTGGAAAATCATATCTTATAATCTGTGGGATCTTGTACAACTAGATATATGGTAGCTTTCCCCTTCATGATCCTGATGGTATGGATATAGTGCGCCGTAAAATGTACAATTTCGATGTGTCTTGTGTAGATATTCAAAAGCCTCATTTTCTCCCAACAGGTAATTTTGGCTTAGTATCATCATTATTATTTGGAGAGAATACTTAAGCCTGTTTTTGGCAACGGAACACGTGAATCATAGGCATATGTAATATTTTCAAAATTGTATGGGACATTCCAGGCCATATCACCTTTGATCACATGTGAAGTAGATACAAATATTCTTTCTCAATAATGTTTGTTCATACTGTCCACAATGAGTAGGAATAGGTGTAAATCTTATGGTGCTGTATTTGCACAATAAGAAAAATCAGAAACATCACCAAAGTGTACTGTACGAATATTGCACTGTAGCTGGGGGTGGGGATATGATATTGCCCCTTATCAATCTGTTTCATTATCATCCAGACAATAATTGTAGCTATGTTAAGAGACTTGCTGACAATTGTCATTAGTCACAAAACCACCTCGCTAGCAACATTTCCATACATTTCTGGACCCATCTGTTGATGTTTCTAGATTCCTTGCCGAGTTTTGGTCCTAGTACACCTACATAACTTGTGGCCGTACTCATTGTTATGGCTGCCAATATGATTTCCCTAAACCCAGACACTAACCTAAAAAATAATGATGTCTAAACCCATTCAACATCAGGCAGATGTCACTCTTCAGCCGACCTAACATTTACCATACAATTACAATGGTAATGGCACTCTTCAATAACTTGTTCAGCCTCCTAGGGATAGGTTAATAATGGCCAACCATCCCATTCTCTGTGTCCTTCCATGATGAGGCAACACTTACTAAAACCCTGCAGGTCTTACTGATGATGGTGCTTCCTTCACTCCTGCCATACCATTTAAAACATCTACTGCTTTGCCTTCCTCTGCCACTAGCCATCCAATGAATAATGGCATGCCCTCTGTTCCTGTTGATCCTATTTACACCCTCTTGCCTAGAGACGATGTCTTTGCTGTTAGTGTTGGAAGCTTGTCATTGTTTCTTATCAACTCATCCATCAGCAAATGCTTACAACAAAGAACTAGAGAAGGTGAAGTACATTCCAAGAAAGGTGAAGTAGGAAGGAAGAGGTTCTCATCTTATGCCTTCTTTGTCTCATCTGGACATACCATCAGGTCTATTGCCGATTGGTGTTATACTCTCCATTCCAGGCAGAGTTGGCAAGAGTATGAGATTGTCTGGGACATGGTAGGTCTCCCATTTGCTTTGGAAACGAGTTCAATTCATTGCTTTCTGGTCAAGTCTGGCAAGAACAGACTTGTTATGTTGAAGTAGGGGTATTTTTTGTTTGATCAAGTGGTCCAAATGGGGTAGTGAATGTTGGTCAAGGAACAATAAGAAGATTTGAATTGAGTGCAAAGGAATATAAGAGGTGCAAGTGTAGTAACTACACCCAATAGAGATGCTTCACAGGATAGCACTCCACAAAGGATTGGAAAAAATTTCATGTCTTTGATCAATGAAGAAACTGTGATAAAAGAGAGGGTAAACAATCATCTGAAAAGAGGCAACGTGGCCAAAACATGGTCAAGTGTTGACTAAGTATCCACCATATCAACAATTTTCAAAAGGATTGAAAAAGTGTCAAGTATTGATTAAAGAGTAGATAGTATGGACTGCTGTCAACAAAAAGTCAATAGAATGGTTGATCTGTCGACATGTTGACTGGGTGAGTCAATAGGATCAACTGCTGATATCCACCAACTATCGACCAACTATTGACCAGATTAGATAACTAGTTGCAGGTAGTGTATACCAACTACAGACCAACTATTGACATTTTCATCAC
Organism: Cyclotella cryptica; assembly: GCA_013187285.1. Taxonomy (NCBI): domain Eukaryota; phylum Bacillariophyta; class Thalassiosirophyceae; order Thalassiosirales; family Thalassiosiraceae; genus Cyclotella; species Cyclotella cryptica. Next base: position 69,159 of record JABMIG010000163.1, on the reverse strand, counting down.
TTGTAAAAGCTGGTCGATCATTGGTCAATAGTTGGTCAGCATGTTGACAAGTATAAAGACAAAAGACAATTGTATTGACCTGTGTTGACCAAAACGCTCATAGAAGGTAGCAGATTGACCTATCAACTCTGGCTGTTGACATACTATCAACTGCTAATGACAAAAAGCAGAACTATGGACCTTCAAAGACCGACAACCAAGATGTTGCTCCTATCTTCCAAGTTTTCACAAAGTCCGGAGGGAAAGCTTTAGAAGGGGTTCATGCACTAAAAGTCCTCAATCAAAGGGACTTCAGCGTTTCTCCCTTGCTACCAACCACTTGGACACTGCTTTACAACCTCAAAAAATACAACGAAAGTAGATATTTTTCCATGAACCAATCAATGTCTTAAAAGGGGTAAGATTCTTCCTGGTCATGTCCATTACACTTTGGACAATGTGTGTATGACTGCAGATTGGGAACCTCTGTATGCTGATGGGAGATTTACTAAGATCTACAACCTCAAGCCTTTATGACATGCACACAGTGTGCCTATCTGTCTGCTTTCCTTCTTTCTCCTGGTATTCAAGCCTAGGAACATTCATAAGTCTGAATTGAAACATTGGAAGCCTGAGAAAGCGTGCGTATGGTCCCAGTACCAAACTATGTTGGCAAAACCTCTCATCAATATCCCAAAGCCACTTCCATCTCTCAAAGAACCCTACAACAGGGACAAATCTTCCACTGAAACGCTTATCCTGATCAAATTAAATGTGGTTTCTTCTGCGATCCACATGCTTAATCAAGTCATTCACACCATCCTCAGGATCAATACCTCAACACAGAGTTGGAAGAATGTAAGTCCTCTTTTAAGACTTGTGCTAACCTCAGGACAAAAGTTGCAAAATGATTCCACAGATCAAAGATCCCATTGACACAGATGAGTTCATAACATCTGTACTCAAACTTTTACTTAACCTCCAATTGAGTAACTTCAACAATGTATTTGATTCCAAGAGACCCTAGTGGGTGGTCCACTTTTGCCTGCCAACTTCTGTAAACATCACTTACAGAAAGTAGTGTGAAACTTTGAACACGAGTCTAATGAAAAGTTCATGTTACTACTGCTCACAATGAAGAGACTTCTGCATATCCTCAACATGCCCTTGACTCACTTAGAGTGTTTGCCACATGGTCAACAAGAATGTGAAGCCATGTTGATTATGTATTCAGGCGACTCATTTATGAACCTAATGTACTTGAAACCAAATGCACTGACTCACCATTGTGGTGTGCCGCTGTGGTTGAACTACTCAAGTTCATTTTTTGATTTAAAGAGTGGAATCACGCTATGCATAATCAATATGTTGCTGACTCGGAGAACGGGCAAGACTTGGGATTCCTTGTCCATATGAATGCTTTTCTCAAAAGTCTTGATAACTCCAATAAACATGACAAATCCTAAAGCCACAAAGGAGAAAGCAATGGTGTACAAGTCAGACTTCTGACGGGAAATGAAATTATGATTTACTTAAGATCTTAGTGTGCCCTTTAGCGAACACATATCATCCAAAGCTAATCCATAAAACATTTCTTCTTTCTCTGTAACATCATTGTGCACTATTCAATGTACACACTTGTGCATTCCCTTCAAATTCTAATCTAGGCCACTCAGCTAAATTACAATTCCTTTGAACTCAAACTCCAGATATTATTTATAATTCAATCAACAGTTCTGTCCTCAATAACAACTTCACATAACCAGAGAACAATGCTGGTTTTCACTGCCTTCTCAAAGTCCATGTCGCTTTTCTGAACACTCACCTGAAATACGGCACCTTCCTCTGAATTCTTCAATAACATCTGCCCTAACACTAACAAATCGCAACTTAACCAAACAAGTTCTTCCTTACACTGTTCACGCTTCCAATCTCCATATCATATTTCAGCTCATTCACCAGATTTATGATTGTGCACATTTCAAATTTGACATTCACCATTCACAGAATGAACAATTTTCTTGGACGTCACTGTCCCAAATGTAGCCCGAGCTCTGTGCAGCTGCACATAATTTGTTGACGAGTATAAATTCTTGGCTTGTGGAAATGTGAGAAGCAATTGCAAAAGATGAGATGTAAGATCATGAACCTCTCAAAACATCAGAAAGGGGTACATCCTGTCAATAAGATTGTGTTTGGTCAATGGAACAACAACAAAGTCGTGTCATTTGTATCTAGTCTTGGTGTTTCTGGGGTGACTAGGATTCATTATTGTTTAAGTGCAATAAAATTTAGTTCCCCATTCAAGAAGCTTTGAAACCTATGGGTCTGAGAACTTCATGGGAAGTGTTTACAATATGGATAGAGATAAAAAGATTGAAGGATATTTTACTAATCATGAGATGTTTTGAAAATGGTACAGAATGGGATTGATGGGCATCTTAAATGTATACTGAAATCTTAAAGGATTGGTTCAAGCTTGACAATGTGCAGTATTGAATGTGCTTATCCAATGGGTTACTTTGATCCAAAGCTGAATCGGTGTTCATTCTGTGTATGAAGCACCATTGTCTCACAAAACTTCTATGATTATGATGATCAAAACTTTCTCCAACCGTAAAGATTGTGTGTTGTGTGTGCTAACTCATCAATTGTCAACATTCTGAAGGTAATGATGTCTTATCAAGAGATACAGTGACTGAGAAAGACAACTTTTAAATGAGAAATGTTGTAGAATGTATGAACAAGAGTTGCAAAATTCAGTCCTGTTGTATATGAATTGAAAGTAACACATTTATTTTGCAGCAGCCACAATTTGAAGGCTTGTCTTGTTTTGAAAAAGCTCATCATTTGAGTGCTATTGTTGATCTCACATTGACACCTTAAATATAAACAAAAAGGTGAGATGGATACTAGAAAAGGGAACCGGAAGATGGCTTAATATGTTATGAATTTGCACCCTCTATCTACTAGTTTGAGACATCAAGACAGATTGAGCCTCAAAAGGAGAAAGAAACCTGTGCAGTGCAATAGCAAAGATGATATTGATCACGAGGAATAAAAATTTAGCATATTTTAGTTCACATAACTTTGGCATCACATAATTAAACTTCTTCAAGATCTTGCAAATTGAACTTTTTTGTAAGCAAATTCTGAACACTTCTTCACTTTTGTGAAACAGAATATTGGCATCTTGTTTTAGACCTTTTCATCATTACAGACAAAGTTGTGGTACTGAAAGGTTTTCATATAAGGCAATTTGCCATCCTACCACTGGGAAGTACCATTCATTTTTATGATAATGAAGGAAAACTGAGCTGAGAGATGTTGGTCAAAAAGGGTGATAACAAAGATTTAGTTGAACATAAAATGTGCCATACACATTCATTTTTTACTTAGAATAGTATACACCAATGTGTTAGGCCAAGTGCTTGGTAATTTGCGATTGCTTAGCAATTGCAAACCGCACTTTGCGATTCCTTGTCCATGAATGCACTGCATAGGATTTGCATTTTTCACTGTTGCAATTCCTCGAGAACAGTGGCTTTGCCTGGGATTTCTGCAATGACCCCTCGTTTGGCATCAATTCTGTAATGTGACACATCAGATCACTTCAAAACAGTCTGTGACATGACCGTTTGGCATCAATTTTTGTGTTTGACAGTACACGTTTGTATCAAAACTTAGAAATTACAATTCCTTAGGAATTGCAATTCACATGTCATCACATCGTCATTACAATTCCTAGGAATCACAATGTGCTCCCGGCGTTTCGCACTTACAATTCCTTAGCAATAGTACTCGTTCGTATCATCGAACACGATTCCCAAGGAATTGTGTCATACAAACCCCCTGGGAGAGAACTGTGTAGAGAACACTGTTCCCCCAATAAGATATTAATTACATAGGGATTAGTACAATTACAGTTACTGTCAGTTGGATGCGTTTGGTGCCAAATTTGGCTACAAATGCTTCAAATATCTCTGTTTTCACAGTATTCAAATATAATTCGGCTGTGGACAAAGAATTGTTCTACGCATTCCCATCAGATTACAAATCCTAGGCAGTGCATTCATCAACAAGGAATCGCAAAGTGCATTTTGCCATTGCTAAGCAATCGCAAATTCCCAAGCATTTGGCCTAACAAATGCACCCTTAATTATTACTGGACAGCACCGCATATGACCTATTGTCATATGAGAACCCTTTACCTACCAACTTGTGCATCTAACCCTGCAGCAAGTGCCACAATCCAAAGCGCCCAATTTTTTGTATAGAAAGAGTATGTTATGAATGTTTAAGTGGGGACATATTGAAAGCTGTTTTACAACAGTACCAAGACCACATGAAATATGGTATTATAACAACCATATTGAAGGTGGTATTCCATACGGGGTGTTGACCGTATCAAATAAGGTACTGAAATCACTCCAAATTGCCAACATCAGTCTACCTATAGGAACACCAGGGAAACTAATATATTGACCAGCATCATGTACCAAAAGGGTCACTGCACAAAACTTCATGCAATAGCTGCATGCTTATAATTATTATGAGACAGTCCACAAATGACTTCCAACAAAGTTGATGGCTGCCCAGCCCGACCAGTAAAACACACCCAAAGAAATTCCCTTACTCAGAATACTCATTCATTCAACAGAGAGTCTGAAACAATCCTGTACTTCCTAACGACTGACTCAGCCACCATTGTATCTCTGGCTGTTTCAGCAGTTGCATCAAGACCAATCCATGTTGGAGGATTATGAGCTGGAAGAGCACTTATCCACTGAAAGCATTCATCCTTTGAGGTCCCCTCAGGCAGCACAGGCGACCCTTCTACATCAACCAATTGAAAGTCGACATTAAAAGAATGAGGAACAAAAACCCTATTCACCAACTGGTCGAGAACTTCTTGATCGGCATCATTTGTTATGCGACCACCAAAAACTCCTTTGCAAAGAGTGGTGCGAATGGCCTCCCATGGAAGTTTTTCTGGGTCCACAGTTTGCTTCTTGCCACATGAATCAGTTACAAGTGAATCAATGACATCAAGCGCATGAATCGCATCTGACTCTGTGAACTCATATTGCTCACTCCACCCATGGGGCATAAAGCGGAGACGCTCTTGGATAACTGAGTGAGTCCAGCCAAGAAGTAAGTAAAGACGATTCTGGACAGTGTTGCCAAACCTTTCGTTGGATATGGTTGAAAAGAAACGTGAAATAGAAGCCTTGATACCAGTAGGAGCCTCTGCAACAATAATATCACAAATTTGGAGGAGTGCTGTTGGTAGCTTAGGACTTATTTCACTTGTGATAAACATTCTGAAATCGCGGTGAGTTCCTACATTCAGGGACTGGAGAATCTTGACAAGGGTTTCTTCCAACCAGTCTGTGCACAAATGACAATTTTTTAGCATAACCCAGTTGCCTCGTTTCGATGCCGATGCAATGAGGTTCTCTGCTGCTTGATAACCTTCTGAACTACCCATGGCGACAGAAGCCAATTCTTTGGCTTCAGATTTTGCCATAGCTTGAACTCTACCACTGACATCATGACCTGGAGCACTGACAAGTAGCAACGGAGTAGTTGAGTTGATGTCATTGAATGTTACATCTTGAAGATCATTCAACCCTTTCCCTTGCCACGGAAAGTTGACACCAAATGTTTCCTCAATTAAGGAAGTGATATTATCTATGGAACTTGGCTCGTTCTGCTCAAGAATGTTTGTTCCTGTCGAAATCTTTGAAAGCAGAAGTGCAAAAACCATTTTATCTTCAGCCTTCAAACCACGACCAACTCGAGCAGCCACCTCTTCGAACAAAGACGTCTTTAACAGAGCTAACCGATACTGTTCATCTTCAGACGCATGGTGCTTCTTGCTTTTCAATACGCAATCTAACATAGTCATAAAAGATTTGGCAGTAAACTCATACAGAAAGCAGACGTTTCTCATACCCCCAAAAAGCACAAAGAGCTCCTTGCAGATCAACGAAAAGGGTTCAAACTTGCTTATGGCTTTGCTGACCTCTGACATGATTTCAGCGCTTTTGGCGATCTGTTGTTCCACTTGGGACCCCTCTTTCATCATGCGCTCCATACCATCAACAACTCGGTCGTCGTCGAGAATGCTGCCCTCAACAGCACTAATTTGTTTGAGCATTTGCTCTTCGAGGCCTCTTAACTTGACATTCTGCTCTCCTTGAAGCTTAAGAATTTCATGCCTCTGCTTCTCTATTTCGGGTTTCTCACATTCAAGGATGCGGCTAAGGCTCTGACTTTGAAGCCCGGCAGGTGTGACAGTGAAATTCACAAGAGTGACCCGTGAGCAAAGATCTGGGGTCAGGCGTACAGCAGGATTCTTGGTTGTCAGAATGATATTGAACTTTGGGCTGTAGTCCACTTCCTCGGTCCCAATTCTAACTAACGACCTCCCACCTGTTCGTTGGATCTCTTTATTCAAAATGGGATTAAGGACAGGATCCAACTTTTCGACATTCTCGACAAGCAACGTTGTGCCGAACCGCACTGCTCCGGCGAGTGTTTTCATGAAAGCCTTGTCAAGGAAACTAGTTTTTTGAATCTTTTGGTCTCTGTATTTATTCATGACAAAATCAATAGCATGACCAGAAGGGTCAATTATCAGAGGGAAGCGCATGCAATGATCAAGGATGACTCCATTTTCAAGACTGAGAGAGTCGGCTGGAAGACCTCGTGACTGCCACTCTAACCTATCAGAGGCTGTGCTTAGAGACTCGATCATACCCAGATCTTCCCTGAACTCGATACCAAGAAGATCAAGAGCAGTACGCCACTTGCTTAGAAGCAAACGCCTTGTGTTGAAGGGGAAAAAACCTGAGTACGTAAGAAAAGCAGCAGATTGAAGTGCATCGCCAACCAGATTTCGAAGCACAGTTTGGAAGCCTTCACTGCTTTTTGCCCATCTCTCACTTTCATGGCTGAGACTAGTCATGAGGCTTTCTGCACGATCCACTTTGGTTGTCACCACTTCCATTTCGTGCTTCAGGGCTTCTACATCCCTAATCAGTGTTGCATATTCAGCCTTGTAGTTAGCAATAGATGACTCTAGCTGTGCAACCTCAGATTCCAATCGTTCCTTTTCCTCATTGGCAACTCTGGCTTCTTTCTCAAGATGTTCAACTTCTTCACGCAGCGGCTGGATGCTATTATAAATAGAGGAGTACTTGATCTGAGATTCAGCCCACTGATAAAGCGGGCCGCATGCTTTGCTACTTCTATTAACGGTTTCAACGGTCAAACCAGCATTGCCATCCAAATATTTCTCTGTGACTATCTTGATTTGGCGGGATGAGAGCTTATCAACTGTGAATGATAAATAGAATGAAGGAACACATACCGGTCAGCGTAATAGCATCGGAGAGAACCTAAGGGCATAATCTTTTTGCTTACCATCAAATGACAGAATGCTAGGAATAAACTCAGATTTCGCCAACAATTTTCTGACATCTGCCCACTCTACACTCTTTTCACCAAGCATAATGGCGATACACTCTAAGGTCAACTTTACATTGTTAGGGGGGGATTTCAGGTTTCTAATTTCGTCCAAATCTTTCTTCTTTATACTGAAGAGTGTTAGTGGCAAAAACATTGAAGCATGAGGGAGGATATATCAGTCAAAATACACAAAACTCATAAAGGCCTCACCCCTGTACACTATTCTTGGCACTAATCAAGGCAGGTTCTGCTTCATCCAGTTCTTTCTGAGCCTTGTCTTTACGTTCGAATATTACTTCTTGCTGTCTTTCAACCTCAACGCTCATCTTTTCAGCTTCCTCCTTTCGCTTCTGAGCTTCATTTTGGTCTGCTACCATCTGCTGGAGCTTAGTATTAGCGAGCGCCTCTTTCTCGCGCAGCTCGATTGACTTTGTAGCTAGTGCACTCTTTAGTTCAGCAACATTGTCTTGTGTCTGACGTAATTTCGTCAAGCCAGCGTTTATTCGAAGCTGCTCTTCCTCAACCTGCCCGCGGTGATTATTCACACATCTCAAAAAAATATTTATCAAAGTAACATAATCTCTGGTTTCGTTGAAGTGATCATGATGAGGATTCACAGTTCGATGTTATGGGCTGGAATAAAAATCTAGGTCATTGCAAGCTTACCTAGGGGACAAATATGTGCGACTCGTACTGGAAGCAGATGAAGCTTCCTCTTCGGAAACTTTCTTGGTGATGGTGTGAAGTTCAACAAGCGCAGCAACAACAGCTTGGTGAAATCCCCCCTGAGACGCACCCTCGAAGGCTTCTTCTACACGGGTCATGAGTTCTTGGCCTGCACCTATACCCCAAGAACCTCCAACAGATTCAGCGTCGCCCATATCTAGACTTATTGTGAATTCTTTCCCCACTTCAGACATAGCTTTTGGGCCCCAAGTGCCAAACCAGTCAACCACACACCTATTGAAAAGGGCGGGGCTCGTGGTAGAACGGTTCTTCCACTCGCCTCCGCTGGGATTCATTGTGAACACGACATGGAGATTTCGTTGTACGACTTGGTGATACAAAATGGATTAAAATGAGAAGAAGGCACAGCAGAAAAAGATGGCACCACCATCACAGTCAAGCATACCTGCTGTAAACCTTCGCCAGAGTTCATCCTCGCTATCAACAATAACACCATCTCTTGCAGCGCTTTCTCTACAAGCACTCATCAATGCTGTGTAGTCATCTCCATCAAAGAGACCTGGCACTTCACCACTCGCAAGCAGTGCATTCATTGCTTCGAGGAATGCACTGCTGAGTGCGTTGCATTCGTCAAAAATGAAACATATCTTCTCATTCTCAACGCCAACTCGCCTCATGACAGAACGCAGATCCTCATAAAAGTCTTCAATGCCATAACGTGAGTGGGCTTTGATCTGAAATATTTGAAGCCCATTCATCCATGAAACAAACTTTGATAAGACTGTTTTTCTGCGCAAGTTTGCGAAGAATGATCAGCTTTATGTGAGAACCACTAAGCAAACACAGATAGACAATCTGAAAGATGGAAGTTCTCACCCAGCACCACTATCACCGACCAACAAACAATGGCCCATCGGTTGACGTAGGACACGGTCAATCCTTAAAACATGATCAAGAACTTGATCAAATATAACTAATGGAACGTCAAGCTCTTCTTCGTAGAACACCTTCAGCCTTGCAGCAAGAAATGTCTTGAGTTCCTCTCTCGTTACGCGTCGAGTATCTTTGGAGAGCCAAGTAGAGTAAAACAAGGGTTTTGCGAGAACTTCGTCGTGATCAATTGCAGGAAACATTTTTCTTGCTACGTCGTCTATCTTGTTCGAACACCATTCAATTTCCTCGTCTTCTACAAGACGATCAGAAAACAATCGAAAAGCTTCATGGGCCCAAATTCTGACGAGCTCGTCGCGAGTAAGACCATGATCAATGTTCACTACAGCCTCGTATATTCCCCTGACCCATCGGCTAAGTTCTCGCGGTGAATAAAAGTACTGAGGCTGCATTTCAGGAGTGAATCGTTTTTGACATGCAGTAAACAATTCTATCATGGCTTCCGTGACTGTATCGGTTTCTCCTTTGAGCTGAGGGAACAACTTCATTATTCCGCCATTAAAAGTACGATAGATTTGTTTCAAAGAATCTCGTGAAGGGAAGTCGACTAGTAGCAATGATGCATGGCGAAGGAACCTTGATGACATTTCAACACGTCCCGCATCTGTTGGGGGGTTACACGCACCAACAAATTGGATGCGATTCGTTTTCACCCATGTATTGTCTTCCCTCCAGAAACCACCCTGCTCAACAAGTTGCCTCATGAACATGATCACTCGCTGTGTGCCGTACGACTCTTCTGGAAGATTGATTTCATCACAAAATACAACTAACCAGCTATGCGCGCCAAGACTCTCAACGGGCTCGAGAACAACATCTTTACCCCTACGAACATACGCACAATACTGCGCAAATGTTTTCATAATAAGTTCAGGAGTGGTCCTGGATGAGAAGTTGAGACTGGCAAGGACTACACTTTGAACAGATTGCAACACACTAGTCAAAGTCATAGTCTTTCCGCTTCCTGGCGGACCACACAGTATGAGAGGGGAGCGACTTTCAAGCCAAGCGCCAAGAATATCTGAATGACGCACAGTGTCAGTTGTAGTGACAACTACGTCCGTCGCAACGACCTTTTGTGTCATTGTGTACATATTAAACCGACCAAAGTTAATTCCATAGAGAACATTAATGCTGCAGAAATGTAAACATTCACAAACTTACTTTGTGGCTTTCAATTTCCATCCGAGGGACACTCACACTCCATGGCTCTAACTCGCCATTATCCACCCTTACTCGATAGTCTGCAAGAGAAGAATTTCCATCATTGTCGGGGAGTATAACGCCACTAGACCTCGCCAGAAGGTCTGCAAGTTTGCTACGGATTTCCCAAGATGCACTTCCCGAAAACGACCACAGCAGAGAGTGCATCAACCAGCGCTTTGCAAAATTATCCATGTGTTGGCCGGTCATGGGGAAATCAGGGTGCCCTTCGTCGTACTCGATGGCTAGCCTAATACCTCTAATAAGGAGAGACTTGAGACTTTTCATGAGACCCTCTCTTGACATTTTCATTATGTGAGGTTGCGCCAGCGCAAACTCGAGTGCTTCCGAAACTAGAGAAGGAGATCTTTCGTCAGATATAACAAACCCCTGAATCGAATCTAGGAAAGATGTCTGAGTTGAGGGAATATCGTCGCCCGAGATGCTTTCTGTTCGAAGTTCGCCCATCAAATGTTGTAGCACCATTTCTGTTGAAATTGTATCTGAACTGAACCAAACCATTCCACAACGACTAACAGTTGCAGGTGTCGCTTGCTCTAGACTGTCGACCTCCAGAATTAAACGGACGTTGTCTGGTATATTCAAGCGTTCTCCGCTGGGTAGGGTAAGCAGCTTGTTATCGTCCAAGACACTGCCAACAAACTGAATGAGGTAATGGATGAAAATTTTCTCAAGCGTAGTGTAGAAGAAACCGCGTGACTCACCTATTTAAGTTCTCTGCCCATTCTGGGTCGACATCACCATCAAATACTATAAAATGTCGGCGATCCGCTTCTCCGCGTTGATTGTCGAGGATAGTACGTAATATGCTCGTAAAGATACCTTTTTGTCATATAAAAACATTGAGACATGCAAAGACACAAGGTATCGATAATTCAAAAGCTGAGTTTCCTGCTGCTGTCGCTTACCATCGGTCCACTCCAATGTCGTCCCGTCTAGTACTCCATACAAAGCTTCTTTGTCTACTGCCTTAGGATCAATGATATAAAGTTCACCCTTGACCCCGTCTTCTTCTTCCATACCTTTAATGAGTGTTTTCATGGCTGATGACTTACCAACCCCTGAGGGCCCTACGATCATAATACCATGCCTCATTTCAATGATCATCTTTAGCTGCAAAATCTTTTGAACCCATTGCTCAGCAGGTACAAAATGGGATGACCTGCATAGGGAATCTAGTTTTCCTCGCAAATGTTCGTCTTCCATCTTAGTTATCTCAGAGCCTGGAAAAACCTCCTCTAGAATCGCTTCAAAGATGGAAATATCTTCCGCTACTAGTTTCGGCAAAATGTTATTACATGCACCTTGAATCAAAACCTTGCGTTCTACATCTGCAAGCTTGTCCCCTTCAGGTCTGCCATCGCCCCCTAACGCCTTGCGTTTGAGACCACCAGCTGACACGAGAAGAGTTTTCAATGCTCGGAGACCAAAATCATAGTGACTTTGCTTTGACATTTTTTGCTGACTAAGGATAAAAAGATCGACTACTTTTCCGGCGAGCTTTTCGGCACTAACGATGCCTTGACTGTACAACATAACTTGAGTGATCAGTTTGCGATCTGGCACTACCATGGCGACTGATCTGAACAATGTCTTGAGGTTATCTGGAAGATTGCTTCTGCCGGCATAACCGGGGTTCATCGTCACAAAGATTCCAACATTTTCATGTAGCGAGATCGTTTTCCCCAACAGTTCAATGTGTTTCTGACGCTGAACTAATCCTTGTTGAATTGTCAGAATTTGTTGACTTACAGCACTGAGAATACGTTCTTCCAGACGATTGAATTCATCGAAACAACCCCATGCACCTACTTGGCAGAGTCCACAAAAGATTCGTCCCATTGCTCCAAAGTCAAACGATTCGTCGCCTTGTATCATAGATTCGAAAGTACTGCCGATTTTAGTCCAGGCGCATACATTGAAAGAAATGGGAAAAGAGAAATAACTCACAGTTCATGACTACCACAAACCTCCCGAGTTGAGCACCTAACGCTTTGACACTTTCGGTTTTTCCGGTTCCTGCGGGACCAAATGGATTGCCACCCATGCGAAAGTGGAGCGCTTGGGTTAGCGTTAGGTAGCATCTATCAGTTAACGGAGTTTGCACAAGTCGTTCCCCAATTCCCAGGTACTCAAAGCCATAATAAAACGAAGCATTTGAAAGACTTATGCGGAGTCTTTCAAGAAGGTTTTCTGCCTTCGGGTTGAAGTCAAAACGAAGGTGATAGAGCCAACGAAAGTCATTTGCATCAGATACACCACCGTCTATCATGGACCTCGTGACATCACGCTGATGAACGAGCTCGGTGATTAGTTGCTCGAACTTCTTCCTTGACTCGGTGGGGAGGTCAAGCAAAACAGTTTCTGCCATAATCTCGAGCTTTTCTGATATCAGCTTCAGAACTTGGTTTAATTCATCTATGCTGTTTCCATCTGAGCGTAGTGCGGATTCCATCGCCATGCTCCAGTTGACAAGTGAGGCTATAATCCAAGAGAGACACAACATCGTCAGTTAAGTGATGACTTCTGGAATTATATAATAGATGACGTACTGTAAAAACGCACCAAGAATCATCACCTGCGCCGGATAACGAGTTGCCCAATTCACAAACTCAGTTTTTCCTACAGAGGATGCTGCAGATGACTCAGATGATTGAACTTCTTCAACGGCGTCGTTCAGAAGCTTCGCAAGAGTTGTGTGCATTCTACTCTCAAGCTGTTTTAGCCAGTCCTTCACGTTCATTTTGTTCGTCACCGTTATTGGGGTATCTAATTCAACTCTTTCTCCATCTTTGGATAACATAGCGTCAAACTTGGCAAGGACACCGTCTTCTTGAGAAGGTCTTGAGTTACAGGTTGCAATACTTGCAAACATTTTGCCCAAATGCGGCAACACTTTTCCTGGGGTGGATGAATTACCGATTATTTCCAGCAAATCATCATCTATTTGGGGATTAAAACAGGGTGTGACGTATAGTTCTTGACAAACAGTCAATAGCGTGGAGTTGAAACTGCAACATTATCAGCTCACCTCCCAAAAAGTAAAACCGCGAGAAGTCACTCCTTTGTTTCTCCAGATAGGCGCCCAACGCTTTTTGAATGACTGTCATCAAGTTGGCCAGTCTCTCTAATGTACGCTGCAAATTTTCAATGTTGAGAGCTTCCATAGCAAAAGGGTGATTAGATATACGTCTCATTAGAGTGATGAATTCGCCGTCCACACTCTTGAACCTCGACCATTCGGCAGGAAGCTGAGCCTTGATATCCGCGCTCCCAAAGACTATTGGAATGACAAAAGAGGGTTATGGGGTTCATGCTTTCATAAATTTGCGACAAACACCGAATTTATAGAACTTACAAATTCCTTCGAGATAAACCCATCGCCTCTGTACATCTATCCACGCATCAAATGCGGCTCTTAGCTTTGTCAGGCGGTCTTCCCAAAGATTTCCCTCTTCCTGGAATTCCCTTACGGTTCGGTAGTAAGGTGAACTTCGCATCAAAACAAGACCTCCGGTGTGATCATCTAACCCAGTAAACAGATCGTCCCATCCTCGGATGAGTCTTACCCTATTTTGATACAGCACAAGGTCAAGCTCCTGTTTGGTCCATCTGTCGCGCACTTCGGTGAGGAAGACCTCTATTGCCATTTCTCCTTGAGCGACAGACAGGATCTCAGACATATCTTTCTTTCGATCAAGGAGGCCGTTGTCCCAAAGCATTCCTAATGTAAGCTCAGTGTAGGGCACACGGATGTTTAACTTTTGAAGAACGACTTTCCAATGACGATCCTTGAGAGCCTCTGTCTTCATGTCTGAGAGAGTACTGTGTCCGCTCAAATACTGTTTGATTGTGTCATAGACCGACGTATACGCATCATATTGACGGATTCGATTGGGAAGTGACCTCATTTCAATGAGTAAGTCGTCCAACGTTTTGCGAACCTTGCGGACAGCAACACTTGACCACAAAGTTTCTTTCAGGCTAGATAGGGCGTCCCAGGGCTTGCTTATGGCTTCCCAGACTTCTGTGAGTTCAGACACCTCGACCAAGTAACTCGAAATATTGTTCTTGATTTCTCCCACATCTAAGTTCAGAGAATCCTTTGCTTTGATTAGATTCTCCTGGTCAAGTTGGGCTTTCTTCATAGCGAATTCGAATTTAGTCAATGCTTCGAGAGCTTGTTGAGGGGTGATGTTTCCCAGAAGCGGTTTGTTGCGTTCCCAATCATCCACCAAATCTGCTACACGTTGTACGTTTGCTTTGTCCTCGGCAACAATTCGTGATTGAAGCAGGGGCATTTGCTCCTCCATTGTTCTGGTTCTCTTCGCCAGCAGCTGTTCAACTTGCTGTAAGAGACCAACGATCACGGAAGACTCCATCCAATCACTGCGGAAAGCATGTCTTTGTCGCTTCAATAACTTTTCAGAATCCCCAAGCTCTTTTGTCTTTTTGTGCCATGAAGAAATGTGTTGTGTGACTTCTTGAAGAAAGGTGACTCCAAGGACGATCTCACTTGTAGCGACTGATGACCCCTCGAGAACAATGTTCTCTAATCGTGCCTTGGCATTGGACACCTTTTCAAAAGTTTCACTCATGCGGTCTGCAAGAACTGAAGCAAAATATATTTGGAGTTCTTTCTGCCATGAATCAAGCTTCATGTTCACCTGCGATAGTGCTTTGTTATACCTCACGACAATGGGTCCGAATTCGGTTGCAGCGGCAGTTGAGTCGAGTGTGTTTCGAGCGGATGACGCCTCAAGGATCAATTCATGCCATTTATTGATGTCAGCATCCACAGCAGATGCAACTTCCGATACTTGAGTATCCCATAATGTTTGATAGGCAAGCCATCGATTGACAAATCTAGAGAGGTTTTGGATGTGAAACTCCACCACACTGTAAGCACTGGAGAGAATTTCCGGAGAAACGTCATTCACGAGATGGTGGAAATTGTCGTTTCTGGTGTGAACGGACCCTGCTTGAGTTTCAAATACCTCAAAGCGTCCACTGTTTAGACAGGGCAAAGTACAAACAACGCCCATGTAATCATGGAGTTCATTGATGAAAACAGAGCGCGTCGAAGGCACGGCGGGAATAGCAGAAATCTCTTGATTCCTGAGTAAGATTTCGACAGCAATTTTCGGTATGCGCACAAGTTTCTGTTTCTGATTTGAATTAGTGGAATTGAATGTTTCGCACCAATCGCGCAGAGCATTCTGCAGGCGATTTGCCAATACAATTCCCATTCTGTTGTTGAGTTTATCAACCCACGATGCCAAATTGGAAAAGCCTGCTAGACTCAGTGAGTCAACCACCTTCTGAACATTTTCGACTGCGCTACACAACTTTTGTCGTTCATATTCAACACTCCCAATGGCATCGACTGCTACATCGATATCATCGCATGCTCGAAGCAAGATTTCAACTCTCTCCTCGAACCGCGAAACATGCTCATTCAACACTGCAACCCAACTTGCCAAATCTTTGCTGTTCCATCGCATGCGGCGCTTTGTTGTGATTTTTGAACCGTCCGCTGCAACATCAAATGCCTCCATGATGCATTCCCGGATAGATCTTAGTTCTTGAGCCACAAGCGGTTCTAGTTCTGAGCTGACCAGGCCCCTGGCGGCAGCATAGGATCGAAGAGCAGTTTTCAGTGCCACTAAAGTGGAGGGAGGACAACACAATGAGATTATTCATGTTTTAGAGCTCACATAAAGATGACGACTGTAGTAAGACTTACTGGCATGAGGGTATTTTGCCATGGCTTCCTCCGACACAAGTGAAATAGTTCGCGGGATATCGCGATCATATCCAAGCCACTTCAAATACCGAATTTCGCGAGACAGGTACTCGTGCTTTTCATCAAAATTGGCTTTTGCAACAAGTCCCCCTCCTTCCTTTACAACCACAATTGGGTAGGTGCTCAGCTTGGAGCTAGTGTCCGAACTAAGTTCCCGTTCCCATTCTGACACCCAATTTCTGAAATAGGCTCTAGAATCCAATTTGTTAAGTAGCTCATCACAAGATCGGCGAAGCTGTCTCCCTTCCAACTGCTGTCCCCATTCACGTCCCAACACATCACTCATTCGCTTCATCAAAGCATGCACCTGACGCTCCATCTGCTTTGCCCATAGTATTTTACCACTCACAGGAGGTATCCCACGGATTGAGGCAATTGTAGAAGACGACGAGGATTCATATTTGTGAGTAAATTTCGATTGTAGTTTTTGCACTGCTTGCCCGACTGTGTTCATGAGTTGTAGCTGAAATTCTTTCACCGCCGCACGTACACGAGAGCGTGTCAAGAGTGGATTGAAGCGCGCGAAGACTCGAAACATATCCTCGGCATCCTGTGAGTCAAAATGAGATGTTAGTAAAACTTGCTCATATGATAGCAACGCAGGCATTCGTCATTGATATTTTCCACTCACCTTGCAAGCAGCAAGCTTATCTCTCAACAGCCTCGCAAGACGCTCCTCAATGGCATCCACCTTTCGATCATACCCCTCCAAAGCCGAAGCAAACGCCGTCTCTCCCCTAGCACTCAAGTCCAAAACATCGACCGAAGCAAACAAGGACATGGGAGCTTCATCTACCTCTCGTAGCGCCCATGCCGAATACTCCTCCCCACTCTCATCGACGACCTTGGAGGGCCCACCAGACTTGGAGGACGACGAACCCTCATCCCTTTTTTCCCCCGTCAGTACCTCTGCCACCACCCCTCTCAACTTTTCGTGCTGCGCCCTAAACTGATACAATGCATCCAACCTCTCTCTCAAGACCAAATGATACAACGTTATCCCCTTCAACACCTGAGCGGGCGTCTCATTCCTCGCGATGGATTCGTCCCCGCCCCTCCTCCTCATGCGTCCCTGCTCCATGAAAAACTCGGAAAACGTCCCAAACGCCGCATCAAACACCACAAAGATATCTTGCGTGGGTCCTCTCACAAGAAGTTCATACTCTTTAAAAGTCAATTGCAAGACGATGCCATTCCCCCCATATCTCTCTCTCAGCGTCCCCTCCATCCTCTCCCGTAGCGTCAAGGTAGTAGCCTCGACCAACCTCGCCAACCGATCCAAATCATAATACCTGCTCTGTCGCACCTTCTGCAAATGCGTGAAAATGGCATCGACGCTGGAAGAAATCCTATCCCAATCCCTACTCGCCGCGAGAGCGGGGGCGGGATAATTCCTCAAAAAGGCGACAATATCGGCAACGTGCGCCTCTGCCCCATCCAATCCGGTATTGTTCTCGAGGGCAATGGTGGCCACGAATCGCTTGGCGGTTTTGAGAAGCGCCACCGTGAGCATCGCCTCGGGTTTTTGCAGTTCGGAACGAATGTGGCGCAATCCCTCCTCGAGTCCGATCCAGAATGTGATTTCGTCGAGGTCGGCGTGGCTTTCGGTTTCTGCCGAGTCTCCCGAGGGGAAGGGCGTGTTGATGAGTGTGGTGACCTTGCGTATCTGTCCTATCCAGTGGTTGACGGTGCTTTGCACCTCGTTCAAGAATGCATCGTCTTCCAGCGCCGCACTGAGACCCAACGCGTCCAAATCAATTTTGGTCCCGGTCATCAGCGTCGACGCGGAGGCAATGCGAGGATGCGCCCGCAGCGACACGGTGGGGACGGTGCCCAACACGGTCCTACGACACTGCCCCAGGGCCACGTCCAACTCGTGCAGTTTGTCTTCGAGTCCAGACAGAATCCGCGTGGACTTTCCCGCCTCTTCGGCGGACGTCGTCCCCGCGGCCTGCTGCGTTTCCACGGCGCGCACGGCGGGCACGAAGACGTGTCTTGCCAGCATCTGCAGCGAGAGGAAGGTGGACGACCCCACGTGGCTGCTGACGTCGCCGTCCTGGCCGTCTGGCTGCTTCTCGCTGTCGTCCTCTTGGGACGCGGCGTAGGAGCGCGGCGTGAGGAGCACGCATTGAATGTGGTGCGTTTCGATGTCGGCCGACTCGCCGCCCGCCAGCAGCGAGGAGTTGACGAATGCCAAGGCTCCGGCGTGGCGGCCGTCCAAGGCGTCGACGGAGGCGATGGCTTCGTCGTAGTCCTCGCTGCTGGCGGCAGAGCGGGGCACCCACACGAACAGTCGGGGATGAGCCGTGGCGCCGTCGCTGCTGGAGCCGCCGGCCGAGATGAAACGGCGAATCTCGCCGTGGCAAGCGTCGCTTCTCACCTCGGCTCCCAGGTGGAGGCGGATGGACGATTGGATGTAGTCCAGGGGAGACGCGGGGCGCCCCATGATTGGATTGTTTGGATTGTGGCCTTGTCACTGCAGGCCGACGACTGTTGATTCGTTGGGCTGGGTGATGATTTTAAACGACAGCAATTTGATGACGGAACGAACAAAAGTTGAGGGCATGACATGTGCTCTTCTTTTCCATGAGCATTGCGCAATCTTTCTTGCGCTCTCTCTCCTCTAGAGGTACAATCTGGTACAATATGGTAGCTACCGGCGGCATCGTAGCACAGGTATGGTATTAGTAGTATACGTAAGTGAAAAGGAATCTTTGTGGCACTGCGGATGGCTCACACAACATCAAGACATGGCCTTGACATGCCACTTTCTTAAGGTGACGATGTCGCTTATTTTTTTTGGCATTTTTTTGGCGCGAGCACGCGAAATTCTCGACATCCCATCATCCCGCCCAAACCATTTTACACGACCGCACCATGGTAAAAAAGCCGCTCCACATGATCACTCATATCGGAAAAACCAAAGGTGCCAACAAGATTCCGACTTCACCCGTCTGTCCCCCTTGACGTCGTCCATCATCCACCACAAACCGTCCGTCACTAGGTATCTTCATTTTTGTGCTGTAACACTTCACGCACAGCACAATTCCACGCATGCAGATCGACAACCCCCGTCTCTGCCTAGCAAAAAGAGCTCTTCTCTGCACTTCAATTCAACTCCGCATTAGCAATTCTTCGACATTATTGCAAGCACTCTCGTATCCTCCATCGCCTCCTCTACAAAACAAAGCAAATTGTACAAATTCTCAGCAAGTTTGAGACAAGTGGGAATATGTCATCATCATCTCCCACTGGACAAGATGAAAAGAAGCAGGTACGTCCGTATATCATGCATTCATATTTTCAGTTCAAGATTAGTTTAATACTTTTCATTTGCTTATTGATGTGAAAAGTCAGGGCAAGAAAACCGAAGAGAAAAGATACGAAGGCGAAGAAGGAGAAACTTAACCAAGAATTTGCTCACTTTCTCGATTTCGTCAAGGATAACCCGGAGGTCTATCGATCCAAACGTTTGAAATACCTCCGTGATTTTGTGAGTATTGTGTCACGCTTTTCCAAAACATTATGTGGATGGAGACGACACAACAACTATGCCTTTGCCTCCGTCAGATAGAAATTTGGTGTTGACGAAAGGGTACGTCAAGGCAATTGCCAACACAACAAACGAAAACGAGGCATGCAACAATCCAATTTTATCGGTTCTTGTCATCAAAACCTTCCATAAGACAGATGACAGCAATTTTGCCAGCACCCGCAGTCTCTCAAGTTTACTGACTTGAAACTTCGTTGATGGTGATGGCCAGAAGATTCATGCACGGCTCAACAGAAATCTCGTGGATGTAGGACGCTCGTTGGAGAGGGGGGACATGATTCGGTTGGATGTTTTCACTCCGTTACGCTACAGAATCAATGACAGTTCTCCGCGCATGCCCATGCTCTTCGTACACCAGCTATCACGAGTTGGTAAGTGTCATTTGGAAGATTCGGAGGTACAGACGGAAATGTTGGCATGTAATCAAATGCAAACATTGCAAGAGTCTGCCACCTAGGAGGATTATTATGTTGTAGATCCTCGAATACACAACAAACCATGTTGCACCAACGATAATCGGCTTTGTGCATTGAATGGGCTTCGTTTCATTGCCTGTGTTTGTGATGCCTTCCCTGTCGATAATTTAAACTTGGAAACAATCAAGGCCGATTGTTACTCGCCACAGATGATTTGGCAGACATGAGCAACACCCACAAACGCAATATGGTGTATTGGTGGTATGCAACAAATGTTTATTGCATAGTTGGGAAAGGAAAGGTCGAGCATCTTCCACTTTGTCTTGAGTATGCTATCCGTAAGAAATGGCCCAACCCCGATGATCTTCCATACAAAGGTAATCGCATGCGGAAGAACTAAGAAAAAGAGTTATTTATTCTTGAATTTAATTGTTGTATTTATTCAGCTCTTATATGTATCAATAACCTAGACAAAATCGCCAACTGACCATCCATAATTATTTGGCTTGTGCTTTTTACCCCTGGGGTTGTATAATTCTTCAGACATGGGACCATCATCCCATGCTAGTGGCCTTGAACTCTGTTTCTTCGGGTCCCATAGTACTATACAAACTCTTGCGCTATGACCACTTTGTTTGCATTTATTACAAAACTGTGTCGTCCTTTTTGACACTTTTGTTAAGGGAACTTTATCGCTCTGGTGATGATTCTTCTTAGATCTCGAGTCTTGCTTTTGTCGACGATGATCATTTGTCATCTTGTTTCGTTGCCGTGTTGCCTTCCCCTTCTCGCTTCCATGCCTTGTCCGGTTCTTTTCACGAATCCTTGCACTTACTGTGTGGCAGTTTGTTTCTATATCGGTAATGTATAAACCCAAAAGATTCGACAGTTCCTTTCTTGATTTCTCTTTGTGGCCCCGACCATTCATGCAATAACAAAGCTGCAACATTGAATACCACAGATCTGTTCCACATCCGGCTATTCTCTTACCTTCGCTTAGTTTTACCAGCTCAGACCAGAATCCTTCACAATGATTGCTACTGCCTAACTTGGCTATCTTATCAATTGTTTTGGCGTTGAATCTCTTGTTAATTATTTTTCGAGAACAATAATACCCTCCTCGGACAGATCCATTGCTGTCTTGTGCCTCTTAGATCGATTGATTGCTTCTGTATTGACTTGATCTTCTGTCCATTCTGGGTGTTCATTGCGAACTTTGATATAGCTACAGAATTTCTCGTGCTTGCAGTAGGTATGTTCGTTGCAATGATGTCGGATAATAGTACGAAGTTGTTCCAAGCACTCAGTACGTTTAACGCCGTGTCCAACGTGATTGCTGTACTCTTTAACAGCCTTGGTGATGTCTGAAGAAATACTCCTTATTCGTTGGTTTGAGAGACAGTTCTTTCCGCGGAAGGACGTGTCTTTGTCTGGGAGTTTGTACATCTCGTTGCTATTGTTCTTCACGGTGTGACCAATGTCTGGAAAGTGTTCGGCTTTGTTGTCGACAACAGATCCTAAAATCTCATGTTGCTTACCGATGAAGTTATTCGGTCCTGAAGTATCGTTATCTGCAACAACTTGATTGATAAATACACAAGTTGAGGCATCTCGTGGCTTGCCATCACTGTCTAGGAGGAGATTTTGTGCAGCCTTGATACCTTCGAATTCTTCGGCACCCGCAGAGGAATAGTTAGATTTTTGATAACAAATCCCTTCATGATTTAAAGGGAATCTGTGAAGGTCCTCAACAGTGAATTCATTTCCTTGTGCCTCCCACTCTTCTATCTGTCTGTTTAATGTTAAAGTACAACGGTTCGTTTTTGTGCTGTAACACTTCACGCACAGCACAATTCCACGCATGCAGATCGACAACCCCCGTCTCTGCCTAGCAAAAAGAGCTCTTCTCTGCACTTCAATTCAACTCCGCATTAGCAATTCTTCGACATTATTGCAAGCACTCTCGTATCCTCCATCGCCTCCTCTACAAAACAAAGCAAATTGTACAAATTCTCAGCAAGTTTGAGACAAGTGGGAATATGTCATCATCATCTCCCACTGGACAAGATGAAAAGAAGCAGGTACGTCCGTATATCATGCATTCATATTTTCAGTTCAAGATTAGTTTAATACTTTTCATTTGCTTATTGATGTGAAAAGTCAGGGCAAGAAAACCGAAGAGAAAAAGATACGAAGGCGAAGAAGGAGAAACTTAACCAAGAATTTGCTCACTTTCTCGATTTCGTCAAGGATAACCCGGAGGTCTATCGATCCAAACGTTTGAAATACCTCCGTGATTTTGTGAGTATTGTGTCACGTTTTCCAAAACATTATGTGGATGGAGACGACACAACAACTATGCCTTTGCCTCCGTCAGATAGAAATTTGGTGTTGACGAAAGGGTACGTCAAGGCAATTGCCAACACAACAAACGAAAACGAGGCATGCAACAATCCAATTTTATCGGTTCTTGTCATCAAAACCTTCCATAAGACAGATGACAGCAATTTTGCCAGCACCCCGCAGTCTCTCAAGTTTACTGACTTGAAACTCGTTGATGGTGATGGCCAGAAGATTCATGCACGGCTCAACAGAAATCTCGTGGATGTAGGACGCTCGTTGGAGAGGGGGGACATGATTCGGTTGGATGTTTTCACTCCGTTGCGTTACAGAATCAATGACAGTTCTCCGCGCATGCCCATGCTCTTCGTACACCAGCTATCACGAGTTGGTAAGTGTCATTTGGAAGATTCGGAGGTACAGACGGAAATGTTGGCATGTAATCAAATGCAAACATTGCAAGAGTCTGCCACCTAGGAGGATTATTATGTTGTAGATCCTCGAATACACAACAAACCATGTTGCACCAACGATAATCGGCTTTGTGCATTGAATGGGCTTCGCTTTCATTGCCTGTGTTTGTGATGCCTTCCCTGTCGATAATTTAAACTTGGAAACAATCAAGGCCGATTGTTACTTCGCCACAGATGATTTGGCAGACATGAGCAACACCCACAAACGCAATATGGTGTATTGGTGGTATGCAACAAATGTTTATTGCATAGTTGGGAAAGGAAAGGTCGAGCATCTTCCACTTTGTCTTGAGTATGCTATCCGTAAGAAATGGCCCAACCCCGATGATCTTCCATACAAAGGTAATCGCATGCGGAAGAACTAAGAAAAAGAGTTATTTATTCTTGAATTTAATTGTTGTATTTATTCAGCTCTTATATGTATCAATAACCTAGACAAAATCGCCAACTGACCATCCATAATTATTTGGCTTGTGCTTTTACCCCTGGGGTTGTATAATTCTTCAGACATGGGACCATCATCCCATGCTAGTGGCCTTGAACTCTGTTTCTTCGGTCCCATAGTACTATACAAACTCTTGCGCTATGACCACTTTGTTTGCATTTATTACAAAACTGTGTCGTCCTTTTGACACTTTTGTTAAGGGAACTTTATCGCTCTGGTGATGATTCTTCTTAGATCTCGAGTCTTGCTTTTGTCGACGATGATCATTTGTCATCTTGTTTCGTTGCCGTGTTGCCTTCCCCTTCTCGCTTCCATGCCTTGTCCGGTTCTTTTCACGAATCCTTGCACTTACTGTGTGGCAGTTTGTTTCTATATCGGTAATGTATAAACCCAAAAGATTCGACAGTTCCTTTCTTGATTTCTCTTTGTGGCCCCGACCATTCATGCAATAACAAAGCTGCAACATTGAATACCACAGATCTGTTCCACATCCGGCTATTCTCTTACCTTCGCTTAGTTTTACCAGCTCAGACCAGAATCCTTCACAATGATTGCTACTGCCTAACTTGGCTATCTTATCAATTGTTTTGGCGTTGAATCTCTTGTTAATTATTTTTTCGAGAACAATAATACCCTCCTCGGACAGATCCATTGCTGTCTTGTGCCTCTTAGATCGATTGATTGCTTCTGTATTGACTTGATCTTCTGTCCATTCTGGGTGTTCATTGCGAACTTTGATATAGCTACAGAATTTCTCGTGCTTGCAGTAGGTATGTTCGTTGCAATGATGTCGGATAATAGTACGAAGTTGTTCCAAGCACTCAGTACGTTTAACGCCGTGTCCAACGTGATTGCTGTACTCTTTAACAGCCTTGGTGATGTCTGAAGAAATACTCCTTATTCGTTGGTTTGAGAGACAGTTCTTTCCGCGGAAGGACGTGTCTTTGTCTGGGAGTTTGTACATCTCGTTGCTATTGTTCTTCACGGTGTGACCAATGTCTGGAAAGTGTTCGGCTTTGTTGTCGACAACAGATCCTAAAATCTCATGTTGCTTACCGATGAAGTTATTCGGTCCTGAAGTATCGTTATCTGCAACAACTTGATTGATAAATACACAAGTTGAGGCATCTCGTGGCTTGCCATCACTGTCTAGGAGGAGATTTTGTGCAGCCTTGATACCTTCGAATTCTTCGGCACCCGCAGAGGAATAGTTAGATTTTTGATAACAAATCCCTTCATGATTTAAAGGGAATCTGTGAAGGTCCTCAACAGTGAATTCATTTCCTTGTGCCTCCCACTCTTCTATCTGTCTGTTTAATGTTAAAGTACAACGGATACATTTATTCTTTGAAAAGAAGTGGTGCAAATGTTAATCTGTGTCAATGTAATTCAAATACAAAGAATAGAACAAATGGTACTCACTTGCGAATGAACTAATGCAATTGGAACACGGACGACTCCACTCTGTACAATTAAAGCAGTTTCACTACTCTTTACTTTGTGATCATAACACCGCTGCACTCCGCAACCATCCATTGCCGCTGGACCCGGTGTTGCCTGACACCATTCACCATTGTAGAGGAAATATATTGGTTCATAATTCGGCAATTGCTGGCAAGCTTCAACGTGCTCCTTGAGATTCTCCTCTTGCCTCTTTTCATATAACTGTGAAATTGCTCCACGGATTTTTAAGTCAATATGCTTTTGATTCCGCCTGGACATGGTTTTTATACCAACTGAACCTTGTAGAAAACCAATGAGCTTCTCATGATTTATGCCGTTGACTCTCGCTCCCATTGCCAATTCAAGATTAAGAGCTGGTTGTAGCCTTGACCAACCCTTACCTCTTTGTACTACACTTCTAATCCACTCGCAGTTTCTCAATCAAAAGCGTTCCTTACAGCGACAGCACGTCCAATATTGATCGATTCCGGCCCCATAACGTTTGTCCATCGATGTGATCTCAAGAGGTGCAGAGCATTGAGCAGCGTGTCGGGTCAGATTAGTAATGAACTCAGTCATCATGCGCAAATTAAAAATACCATAACCATCGCCTACTATGTGGGAGAAATCTGCTGGTTCCAATGGGAGATGAAATTCATAACAATCACTTAGTTCGTCATTGTCATATCGGCTACAGTCATCCTCATCAATTGACTCATCATCGCTGCAACATTGTTCAAAGTCAACAAGTCCACTGGAATCACTCCGTTGTTGATTGAATTGCGTTTATTGTCTGCAATGTCATGTGACATCTTGGTCCGTTGTCGGCATCGCCACTCCCAGTATTCCGCTCTCAACTGAGTTTGCCATTCTCTAACTGCTGACTGAATAGTTAGAGCTGCGGTGTTTTTTTGATTGCGTAAAGCCGCTGCCCGGACTTTGCATTGCGAATCAGAATCAGAATCAAATTGTACAAGTGCTTGATTTACCATCGCCAACATATTCGTTGTTTGTTCTGTTGATTTGAAGTAATCTCGTTGTGGTGTGATAGGACGACGTTTTGATCCTTTAAGAACAATTCGTTGATCATTGGGAGTCCCGCTTTCATTTGAATAGATGGCTGGACGATAATATGGAGTTTTACCTTCATGGCGCCTCGTCAAGAAAGACTCGCCTCTGTTGACTTTTTTCAATGCCTCTCCAATCATATTCGTCGTAAGAGCTTTATCCACGCCACAGTGGACAAGCCTATCGCGCATCTCTTCAATTGTGATCCAATACATATTATTTTCTCGTGGTGTTTGATTGTTGAGTATCAAAATGTTCTTCATAACATCTTTTCCAGTTTGATGTCACTCATGATAGGCTAAACTAGGTTTATCAACAATAAACCGAGAATTTGTACAATTTGCTTTGTTTTGTAGAGGAGGCAATGGAGGATACGAGAGTGCTTGCAATAATGTCGAAGAATTGCTAATGCGGAGTTGAATTGAAGTGCAGAGAAGAGCTCTTTTTGCTAGGCAGAGACGGGGGTTGTCGATCTGCATGCGTGGAATTGTGCTGTGCGTGAAGTGTTACAGCACAAAAACGAAGATACCTAGTGACGGACGGTTTGTGGTGGATGATGGACGACGTCAAGGGGGACAGACGGGTGAAGTCGGAATCTTGTTGGCACCTTTGGTTTTTCCGATATGAGTGATCATGTGGAGCGGCTTTTTTACCATGGTGCGGTCGTGTAAAATGGTTTGGGCGGGATGATGGGATGTCGAGAATTTCGCGTGCTCGCGCCAAAAAAATGCCAAAAAAAATAAGCGACACCGTCACCTTAAGACCCCATTGTCTCTCTCATTATTTTTTCTCATCAATGACTCAACCAACCATTGATCAATGCCATCTTGTCTACAACAGACCTTGCACACTAAGTTTAATAACTAACTAAAACAAACAAAGGACAACCGTCATTCTCAATCTCTACTTAACAAAATCAAACCATGCTGTGAGTAGGAAAACACAGCCCATCTTGTGTCTCCCAACTGTTCACTCTTTCCCCTTCATGTCCTGGCTCACCTTTCTATATCCTACCCATTGACAGCACTCACTAAACCAATAGCATCCACCCAGGAACAACATGTCATCTGCCTCAGGAGTTCTGAGCCCAACCCAGGGTTCAGGTCGGCCTCTTGTCAAAGTCAAAACTGTTGAACACATAGGTAAGTGACATCTCCCACAAGGAAATCTTAGGTTGTCGTATCAATATAATGAAATACATACATAAAGGAACATTTACTTATGGTATCAGGCTTGGTTCATACACTTGGCATCATTGGAATATCATCAGAAGTGGAGATATGAAGTTTCACCACCGATGAAAGCTGGTATTGCCTTCATGACATAGCATAGCCATGTTATCGTCATCCTCAACACTATCAGGTGATGACTCTTGGTCATCTTTTGGTGGAGGTTTGAAGAATCCTATAATAATAGAGAAGATGTGAGTATCAGCTGGAGAGTTGCAGTTTGTAGCGACTAAAGGGGATAGCTAATTTCCTTCCTTGACTCCAACCAGCTTCCAGAATGGTTGCATGTAGGTCTTCACTGCTTCAGTCATACCTTCCACTTTATCCTAACGTTGGTGTAGAGATGCCTTGGAATCATAAATTATGTGCAGCTGCACCATGCTCCTGCTATCAGGGGGTGCTTTCCGTTTTATGCAACTAAGTTATGTGCTTAGAGTGATATGTTGGGCGCACCCACCACAATGAGTCATTGACTAAAGGATGTGCTTGCAATGAAATACCAGTATCAGTTTTGGGGTGTGTTTGCAATCAACTACCAGTATGGGTTTTGGCAAAGCAGGACATTATGACCAAACCTTATCATCACATTTGCTTCCAGTATGACCTAAGCCGGAAGTAATTGAAAAGTAGTTGTAGATAAGTAAGTAAAAAAAGGAGGTTCCAGTGGTTTGGAATTTTAATTTATAAGCTATTGAAAGGAGCAACAAATGAGGATTGACAAATGGTGATCCTCTCGAATTTACCATGTAAATCATGTAATTCACAAGTAGAATATTGGAGGCTAGTGTGTCCAATATTTACAGAGAAGCTCTCACACTGCAATTTTGCCAGTTGAGAAAGTATCACACTTTCAGGCTCTTCAGTTGAGCAGTTGAGGCTTTTCAGCTGCTTTATTTAACTCATTGTTTCTGAGGTTAATACTTGCCAGGTATGTACCTCAAATATATTCTTTCTGAGAAGGTTATGAGTTGAACTGTTGTATACTTCCCTTCTTCAGTGGGAATAGTATTTGTGCCTGTGGCCTGAAAATGGGGCCTGATTGGGTCAGGAGTACCAGTAGGTATCCTTGGCTCATGTCACTCGCCCCCACGAATGAAGCGATAAGGTGTCAATGCACACGAAAAAGAAAACCTCTGGAGGAAAAAAAAGAAAACCCCTAGGAGGGAAAAAAAAGATGGTGTAGCATATGACGAAGCGTAAGTCTTACGAGGAGAGGAGGGGTAAGGTACAGTGTATATTTAGTTTATTCAAAATAAGGTGTAACTCTCCTGATGTTAAGTCGCTCGGACTTAGTTCCGAGTTGAACCCTTATTGTGCCATTCGTATGAACTGACGTGATAGTCCAAGGATCACTGTCATACCGGCTCTCTGTTTTGCGGAGGATACCGTCTTTTTGCAGCAGTACTTTGTCACCGGGTTGGTAGTCCCAGTCAATGCGAGAGGCGTTCTCTCGTCTTGTGTTACGGTCGGTTTGCCGTTGTCTATATTCCCCTATTTTAGACCAGTCAGCAATGTAGGGGACGTCAAATAACATGTCCCTTCGAAAGATAGCTGCGCCTGGTAAAGTTTTTAGTACTGTGTGATAGGTAGAGCGAACGGCCCATGCGGCGTTTCTGAGAAAGTCAGCAATGTACCCTCGCTGATGGTGTTGGCCATATCCAATTCAGCTGTGCGGAGCATCGCCATGATTGTTTGATGCACCCGCTCGAGTATTGCATTCGCTTGAGGGTTTCGGACACTGGTTGGCTTATGCTTCAGACCATATGAATCACAGAGGGTCTCGAAGTGAAGTTTAAATTCACTTCCGTTGTCATAGATAATGTATTGACTACGTGGGTAACGGCTAAACCAGGTCCTGTTAATTAAAGTCCCTACTGTTGCTGACGTTTTGTCAAAGTAGGGTTGTTGTTCGTGGACATGTGTGTCTTTGCTCCTTTGCCCCTTTGTACCCGTGGGGATATCAAGCTTCTGGAGCTGTGATACAGGCAACTCTACAATTTCGAACCAGCTTGTTGCGGGATCGATCATTGTGACGCACATGAAGTCAATTTGTGTCTTGTCCTTGCCCTTGAGGGTGTACGGTCCTATGAGGTCCACACATAATGCCTCCCAAGGGTTGGTGATTGCAAGTTTTGGTGGCAGTTTCCCGTATTTTAACTGCCTGCGCTTGTTCACCTGGCAACTGTGACACTTTTTGACGTGTGATTGGACTGTTGTTCTGAGACCTTTCCAATACATCGACAGACGAAGAGTTTCTTCGAGACGTGTGGTCCCGGGGTGCTGTAGGTAGTGGTGGAACCAAGCTACCGCACGGTGTTGGAGGCTTGTTGGAATAACCATTTGGCCATCCTTGCAGAGTACTTTAATATTATCAACTAACTGAGTTGAGTAGCCTTTGTCTAGAAGGCTGTCATCTTCTTGTTGTGCCTCCGCTATCTCTCTGGTTGTGAGTGGATAGATGGAGTCCTCTTGCGATTAGCAAACACCTGGTTCGTGGATTCCTGGGTGGTTGCTAGGGATGCTTCTGGCTGTGTTGTGTTATGGTAGCACCAACAGTGGGCGAAAGTCATCCAAGTTGACCTGTCATCTGTGACGGGTCCATAGTCCAGTCGTGAGATGGCATCCGCAACTGTATTGTGGATGCCTTTGATATACACGATGGTGGGGCCATACTCTTCTAAGAGTAATCTCCAGCGGTACACTCGATCAGAGGTCAGACCTAGAGCATCCTGCATTAGATTTTTGTGGTCAGTGTAGACCGTAATCTGTTGTCCCCAAAGCATGCCTTTGAACTCTTTTAGTGTTTCTACTATGGCCAGTAGTTCTTGTTCGGTCACGCTATACTTTTGCTGCGTCGGACTCAGTTTTCTACTGAAGAACGCCAGCGCCTGTTGTTTTGAGTAATCACAGCGCCCAATTGAAATTTGGAGCTATCTGTGTAAATCTCAAATCCCTGGGAATAGTCAGGGTAGGCCAAGGTAACATCGTGAGCGATAGTTGCCTTTACAGTGTCGAATGCTTGCTGATGGATGTCATCCCAATGCCACGGCTTTTCTTAGTTTTGTTAGCCCTTGTGACTTTGGTGTGTCCACATTCACCAACTAGGTTGGTTAATGGTGCAAGTATTTCACTGCGTCTTGCCCAAATGTCTCTGTAGTACTGGACCATGCCTAGAAACCTACGGAGCTGTTTAACATTTTGAGGCGGTGTTAATGCGAGGATTGCCTGTACCTTTTTCGGTTGTGGTTTTATACCATCTCTGGATAGCACATATCCTAGGTATTCTGTCTCCACGGCACAGAAAGACGACTTGCGCGCATTGACGGTCAAGCCTGCGTCTCGCAACCTAATGAAGACCCTTCTGAGTTTATTAAGGTGATCTTCTAGGTTACCCTTGCTGATGCATAGTAAATCATCAAGATAAGTTCGGACGAACTCAAGGGTTGCCATTAGCTCAGACATCTTAGCTTGGAAGATGTCGGGAGAACATGCAACACCCATTGGTAACCGTAGGTAAGAATACTTACCCCACAGAAAGATAATGGTGCATATGTTGGACGCATCTGGATCCAATCTAATGGTGTAATAGCCCATGTTTAGGTCGAGGGCTGTGGCATATGTAAAGCCTTCTAGTTCCTGTAGAACAGTGCTGATTTTGGGAATAGGAAACGGTTTTTTCACTATACGTTTATTTACTTCCGTAAAATTGCTGACAACCCAAACGGTGTTGTCCTTCTTGGGTATGATGAATGTGGGTGATGCCCATTCAGAATCATCTTGCCATTTAAGTACCCCTAAGTCACATAGTCTTTGTACCTCTCTTTTTGTGATTTCTATGTGCTTCTTGGGTATGGGAAAAGGCCTGCCATGGTATGGCTGTGCTCCTTCCTTCAACTGGAGGGAGACTGGCTTACAATCCCAGTCACCTAGTTTCCCACTAAATAACTCCTCAAACTCTTGTAGGAGCTCCAGTAACCTTGCTTGTTCTGGGCCACTTAGGTGTGTGCAGTTGTCTCTGACAATTGCCCTGAGATCCGCTTTTCATACTTAGCGTCTAGTATTTTTATGAGGCGTTTTGTTGCCTCCAGAGTGCTCTGTGGTTCCTTGGATGTCTCTTGGTAGATGCTATTGTTCATAGTCCAAGCTTTTTCCACAGTTGCTCTTGTCTTTAATTTGTTGATGTCTCTCATTGGCAGTGAGATGTCATCCACTGTAATTTCTTTTGTCCGAAAGTCTAGGACAATTCCTAACTCTTTCAAGGTATTACTACCTAGAATGAGGTCAAACCCTGGTTTGGTCATGTCATCTTCCTTGTATTCCACAATGTCAGGTTGTAGAAGATACTCCTTGGAATTGGAGTACTCAAAGAATTTGACTCTGATCTTACCTCTTCCAGTTGTCTGGAAGCTCCCATTTGACGTATGCCAAGACTTTGGCACCTGCCTAGCCAGGTAGGGAAAAGGCTTGTCTTTTCCTTTTGGAAGGAAAATAAGGTCTCCATCAGACCCAGAGTCCAGTAGGACTTTAATTTTGTTGCTGGGGCGACTTCGCAGAGGTTGTTTGTATGCTCTTGCGGATTGACTTTCAGTCGCTGGTTCCATCATGGCTACTAGGGCCGTGACACCGAGGCGATCCTTGGTGTTTGCTGCAATCACTTCCTTGTTGTGATTGATACTATGATTCACACTGGGCATGTTAATACTGTCCTCAGTATGCTTTGTTTTATTACTGACAACTTCTGTGTCGTAAGATGTTTTTAAATTGGACGATGTTGTTGACTTCATTTTATTTCGAATTTTTTATTCGGGCTTTTTTGTTTTGGAACAAGATTTTTTTGATATCTTGCTTTCAGTGACAGTTAATTTAATTGACTTTGAATTTTGACTTTTATTAGTCAGGATAGCTTTACTCGGACTGGGGGTAGTGTAACTGTCAATTGCAGTATTTAATTTACGTTTCTTACATCTAGTTAATTCCCCAGTGCTATCCGACCTGCACCTTCACGAACTGTCGGTGGAGTCGCTGTCACTTTCCGTGTCATTAGCGCGACGTTTCTTGCGCTTACTAGACTTTTTGCGGAGAGCCTTCTTCAACTCCGCCCGGACTATCTGGATGAAGTTTGCGCCCTCCGGTTTCCTTTCTTTTGAACCGGGCTTACCTGCGCCCCCATTCTTTTTGATAGGAGTACCGTCCTTGCTATAGCGACTGCAGTCACGCGTATTGTGACTTTTGTGCGGCCCCCCATGTTTCTTACATAGCACACAGTGCTTTTCGGTCCAGCCCACCTTCTTGGGCTTCTTGGGGATGCAGGAGTCCATTGACTCCATCTTTCGCTTCTGTTCAGCCCCTTTTGCCTTGGTCGTATTGGCGGGCTTGTTATCAAGTTCCGCATTGTTCTCGATATTCTCTAGGACCAGTAGTAGGGCCCTAGTACTGACCGGAGTGGTATTCTCCGTGAGGTCATACTGGGTTTGCCACTTGGCTGGACACATGCGCAATAGATGAGTCGCAAGGTCAGGGTCATCAAGAGGCAATACCTTCTTGGTAGCCTGATTAGCCTTCGGGCTGTAGTACAGGCAGGGCAATGTCTCGAGGTATCTGTTGAGCTGTTCTACTCGGACAAAAAACTGACAAATCGAAACTCGGTTGGGCTTTTTCAGCGTATTCGTGATATAATACTTGAGGGCCTCGCCCGCGTCATGACGGAACACCTGCAGTAGGTGAAACGTGACGCACTCGTGAAACAAGTTCCAACCTTTCGTGGGAGTCTCCGTGTGTGGTACTCCCTTGATGTCTTCCCAAGGAGCTTTAGTCACTTGGGCCTTGATAATCTTCTCCCAGGGCTGACGAGCCTCGTCGGAGAGGAGGTTTCCATAAAGCTCGAAGGGCTTCACTCCAGCCGTTGCGACGGCGAGCTTCGCTTCTTCTAGAGCTTTCAAGACCTTGTCATACGTGGCCTTAGCTTCTGTTAGGGCAGGTGAAGCAGCCTCAGCGGTCGTACCGGGCGCATCTTGTTTATTGCCCTTCTTCTTTTTTCAGCATTACGTACCATCACGTACTCCTGCTTGGCTAGTTCAGCCTCGATCTTGGCTGTTTCAACAGCCTTCTTGGATGCCGCGAAATCCGTGTCAAGCCCCATCTGCTTGCGCGCGTGAATCGCGGAGCGTACATGCAGTAGAAACTGCTCGGGAGTCCCGGACGCCCATACTGCCACCTTTAACTCGTTTCCCGTATTGGGGAGAGTCAGCTTGAAATAGGTGGTCTTCTTGTCCTTCGCGAGGGCATCCTGCACGGGATCCTGCTCAGGAATGTAACGTATGGGGGAGTTCTTCCCTCCAACGCCACGTTCGCACTCTACCCACTTAAGCCCTTCGGGAATCGCTTTCACGGAGGACATGGCTCGTAGTTTCTCACCTAGGCTAGTACCTAAGAAGAGCTTCTTGTAGGAACTCCTTGGTGGACTAAGAAAAAATCGTTCGCACGGTGACGTGCGATGAACGTAGTACTCTGCATGATAGACCTTGCTTTTGTTCGACCGCCTGTGGGTCGTCAGGATGAGCCTTAGTGTGGTTGAGATGCGAGCAACTTACCGAGTTTGGCTATCGTACGATAGTGACCTAAGCCGGAAGTAATCAAAAAGTAGTTGTAGATAAGGAAGTAAAAAAGGAGGTTCCAGTGGTTTGGAATTTCAATTTATAAGCTATTGAAAGGAGCAACAAACGAGGATTGCCAAATGGTGATCCTCTCGAATTTACCATGTAAATCATGTAATTCACAAGTAGAATATTGGAGGCTAGTGTGTCCAATATTTACAGAGAAGCTCTCACACTGCAATTTTTCCAGTTGAGAAAGTATCACACTTTCAGGCTCTTCAGTTGAGCAGTTGAGGCTTGTCAACTGCTTTATTTAACTCATTGTTTCTGAGTTAAATAATTCTTGCCAGGTATGTACCTCAAATATATTCTTTCTGAGAAGGTTATGAGTTGAACTGTTGTATACTTCCCTTCTTCAGTGGGAATAGTATTTGTGCCTGTGGCCTGAAAATGGGGCCTGGTTGGGTCAGGAGTACCAGTAGGTATCCTTGGCTCATGTCACAGTACTCTTTTAACGGATCCCCAGTCTGGTCAGCCACACAAATTCACACACAACACGAGACTTCCAACATAACTTCTACTGGAAGTGTTACTTTTTAAACCATTTCTGTCAATGTTACTCACAGGACTATGTCCCTCCTCAAGAATAATATGGCATTTTTCAACATAGGCCTAAACTTGGGGGGTACAAGATAAAGAAATTATTGCCTAGCCTTCTTGGCGCATGTAATTATGGTCTTGTTACAGATCCCAACTTGGGTCAGTCATCCGGCTTCCAACATGTGAATTGTTGTGTTAACTTCAATTCTTACGTTACTCCTTGGCCTCTTGGATGATTTAATAATTCTTTAAGATGGTGTAGGTGAATTGCAAAGTTGTGTCATCTTTCCCAGTAGTGTGACATAGGCTAAGAACCTACCTTAATTAGTACCTTATTGGTACCCTTATTAGTACCAATATGGACTAATTCGAAAACTCCCAAGTAAGGGATCATCCTGACCTCCCAAGTGATGAGAGGTCCTGACAATGCTAAAGATCCATATCTTTGGATCTAAGCGACAAGAGAACACTATGTCAGAACACCCTCATGAGAAGGGTATAAACATACCAGAGATGTGTAGAAACCTACACAGAATCACATTATTTCGTTGGGATTGCATTGACATCCCACTCTCATTTGTTCATTGTAATCACTAAATGATAAGCTCACAAATTACCATCATCAACAAATCTATAACACCTTTATCTACAATATTGGTATTTAGATTTTTTATCTCCAAATGGCTTAGGTCACTATCTATAGATAGCCGTTTCCGCGACCTTCTCGCGTGAAAGCCACCAAAAAAGTTTTTTCCCTCCACTCCGTCACTCGTGCTTCGTTGCGCAAGCAGACCCGTCATCAGCTACGTAATACGAGAGTGTGCAAAACGCAACTACAACGCGTCAGCCATGAGAATTGGCACACGTCAGCGGTACCCCTAGGAGCTTTTTTAAAGCCCTATTTATAAGTACACGCCTAGGTGATGCGTTAAAGAGAATGAGCACCTATAAGGCAGTCCCTGATGGACTTAAAAGCCAAGAGTGTGAGATGAACCGGGGAAAGAGTAAACCGCCCGTTCCATACATACCCGAAAGGGATGTAGTTCAAGACGCGCTGGCAGTAGATACTACCGCCAGCACGATGAAGCTCACCTTGCCGGGCAAGGTAGAGTTGAGGGTATCCGTGTGGTCACATGGTACTCCCGAGCAATTCTTGATGCATGTCCAAGCAGCCCTGGATACCGTAAGGCAGAAAGGCCTTGATGCAACATATGATAGGGTCTGCAAGGACCAGAAGGATTGCATCAAGAAGGCAACCAAGGCCGAAGAAGCTTTCAAGAGTTACTCGGGATCGGATGTGAATCCTCCCAAAGAAAAAGCTTATGAAAAGGCCCTAGAAGCCGCCAAGAAAGCTGACAAGGCTGTTACGTCCGTCATAAATCAAGTGTTCAGCCTCTACTCCAACCTACTCACGGAGGAAGCAAGGCGCCCCTGGAAGAAGATCGTGAGTGAACAAATTGACTGTTCTCCATGGACTGATATTTATGGGGAAGAACATCCCGAGAAGCTTGAGCAGTCTTGGGGGTCATTCATGGAATGCGTCAGCTTCCATCTGTTGACCGTATTCCGTAATGATGCTGCTGAGACCCAGCGCTTCTACATCAGTAACGGGTTGAAGAAGCCCAACAGGGTTCCGATTTGCCAGTTCATCAGCCGCATCCAGCAGCTGAATGGCTATTTGGACCTATTGCCCTGTCTGTATTACTCCAACCGTGCCACCAAGCTCACCACTGCGGTGAAGCCATTCGATGACCCGGACCTAGCTAGTCACATACTACGCATGGTCCCGAGGAATTGGCAAGACCAATACGAACTCAGTGGGGCATCAGTACCCCAGAGCGTTCGGAAGCTTCTAGAAGCACTCAAACGTATCCAGAAGGCCTATATCGTGATGGGCCTAAAGGTTCTGCGAAGTCCGGCGACTCCTCCAAGGAAAAGATGGTTACGTTTAAAGATCGAATCCCACGTAAGCGTACCACAAGTGTGAAGCACTGCATTTTGTGCAAGAAGCATGGGGGCGCGCACACGACCCATATTACGCAGGAGTGCCGCAAGTATGAGAAGGATGGTTCCTTCAAAGAGGACTTTGCAGGAAGAAAGCCCTGTGGACCTTTGCATGGTCCGGAGGCTTCTCGTCGCACCAATAGTGTCTATGCGAAGATTGAGAAACTTGATAAATCTAACAAGAAACTCAAGCGTTTGCAGAAGAAACGCAAGTGCCGTCATGAAAGTGACAGCGATGACTCCAACTCGTCGTTGGGGAATTCGATACATGTAGTAAGAAACTAAAAAGTAATAAGCGAACAAGTTATACTTACCCAGTCGGAGTAAAACTACCATTAACTCGTATTCAATTTGAATAATACTCTAACTAACGAGATTATAAAAGATTCAAAAAATCTTAATAAGATCCCGAAACATTCAGTTTTAAATGTCCAATTGTTTACAATACCACAATGAAGCAAGATCAAAAAAATCTTGGAGCAAAAATCGAAAAGAACACACAGAGTGAGATAATGCCGAACTGTCGGACCCCGAACTGTCGGGTGCCTTTCTCAATAGTGTGAACACTTCCTTCAAAAGTCAAACAGAAGGAAGAGTCACAGCTGTAGTAGCCAAAGCATGGCATACCTTAGCAACTGAAGATCAACTTCCACAGAAGCACGAGCACTCTGGGAAGAGTTGGACTAGTAACAAAGTCCTTAAAGTCCTACTTGATATTGGATCTGATGGGGACATGATGTTCCATGAAAAGGGAACATCCATGCATTTCCCCTATTTGACTAGGCAGGTGCCAAATTCTTGGCACACGTCGAATGGGGACTTCCTAACCAAAGGAAGGAGCGAGGTCCACCTTTGTTTTTTTTATTATTCCAACAGCAAGGAGTTTCTGGTAACACCAGACGTTGTGGAAGATGATAAGAAGAAGATGAACAAGCCAATGTATGACCTCATTCTTGGTTGTAATACCATGAAAGAGTTAAGAATTGTTCTAGATTTTCGAACAAAAGAGATAACAATTTATGACGTCATTTTGCCAATGAGGGACATCAGTAGTCTGACTAAGTCAACAATGGAAAAAGCCTGGGCTGTGAACAACAGCTTGGCACATAAACCTAGTAGTATGCAAGAAGCGACTCAGAGAGTGGTCCATATCCTAGATGCTAAATATGAAAAAGCAGACCTCCAATCAGTTGTTAGCACCAACTGTACTCACCTTAGTCTCCAAGACCAAAACACGTTACTAGAGTTACTCACAGAATATGAGGAACTTTTTAATGGAACACTAGGTGATTGGAACACAGACCCTGTCTCCCTAGAACTGAAGGAAGGTGCCAAGCCATATCATGGCCGACCATTCCCAGTGCCAAAAATACACAAAGAAACCATAATCAAAGAATTGAATAGGCTTTGTGAACTGGGGGTATTAGAGTTTCAGCCTGCATCAGAATGGGCGTCACCCACATTTATAATACCAAAAAAAGATAACACTGTACGCTTTATCTCTGATTTTAGGGAAGTAAATAAACGGCTAGTTAGGAAACCGTTTCCATTACCCAAAATCAGTACAGTGTTGCAAGAGTTAGAAGGATTCACTTTTGCCACAGCCCTTGATTTAAACATAGGTTACTACACCATACGATTGGATCCTGATGCATCCAAAATCTGCACCATCATTTTTCCCTTGGGGAAAGTACTCATATCTGAGATTACCGATGGGTATTGCAGCTTCTCCCGACATCTTTCAGGCAAAAATGTCAGAGCTAATGGTTGCCTTAGAGTTCGTGAGAACTTATCTGGATGATTTGCTTTGCATCACCGGGGCAAGTCTGGATGACCACCTAGATCATTTAAGGTTGGTACTTACCAGACTGCGAGACGCGGGCTTGAGAGTCAAGGCCCCAAAATCAAAGTTTTGTGCTGTAGAAACAAAATATCTGGGATATATATTAACCAGGACTGGCATAAAGCCACAGCCAAATATAGTACAAGCGATACTCGCAATCACACCGCCAAAACAAGTCAAAGACCTCCGTAGGTTCCTGGGCATGGTCCAGTACTATAGAGATCTTTGGGTAAGACGTAGTGAAGTCCTTGCCCCACTCACCTCATTGGTAGGAGAGTGTGGTCATACTAAAGTCACCATAGCCAAGAAAACCAAAAAGCAACCTTGGTATTGGGATGAGGTACATCAAATAGCATTTGATAATGTAAAGGCTGCTATCGCTAAAGATGTAGTCTTAGCCTACCCTGATTTTTCAAAGGAATTTGAAATATACACTGATGCCTCGTCTAAACAACTTGGTTCAGTGGTTACTCAAGGTAATAGGCCCCTCGCGTTCTTCAGCAGAAAACTGTCTGTGACACAACAAAAGTACAGTGTGACCGAAATTGAATCACTGGCCATAGTGGAGACACTTAAGGAGTTCAAAGGCATACTGTGGGGACAACAAATAAAGGTCTATACAGACCATAAGAACTTTATCCAAGATGCCCTTGGATTAACCTCTGACCGAGTCTATCGGTGGAGATTATTACTTGAAGAGTATGGTCCCAAAATTGTGCACATAAAAGGCATCCATAACACTGTTGCTGATGCCATCTCTCGATTGGACTCCGGTCCAACCCAAGATGACAACGCCAATTGGATGACGTTCACGAAATGCTGGTGTCACTACACTGAGCATGCATCAAGTGCTGACAGCACTTCTGACCACCAAGAAAGTATTAATCTGGTGTTTGCTAATTGCAGCGACGAAGATGTAATTTACCCATTAACAGTGAAGGAAATTGCACAAGCCCAGACGACAGATGCAACTTTGCAGAAGCTTAGTAGACATGACAAGTATTCCACTCAATTGGTGGAGGATACACATTTGTTATGTAAAGATGGCAAGATGGTCATCCCCAAAGCACTTCAAAATCGAGCAGTTGCTGGTATCACCACTATTTGCAGCATCCTGGACACACACGTCTTGAAGAGACGTTGCACGCCGCGATGTATTGGAAAGGTATGCGAAGTACTATCCGATCACATGTCAAAAACTGCCGTATATGTCAAGTCAATAAACGACACAAGCACAAGTTAGGGAAACTCCCTGCTGAGCTTGTCATCACAAACCCTTGGGAGGCTTTATGTGTGGACCTTATTGGACCATACACCCTCAAAGGTAAAGATGGGACAGAAATTGACTTTATGTGTCTTACTATGATCAACCCAGCTTTGGTTTGAAGTAGTAGAACTGCCAGTAACCACAGATGCGGTTACTCCCATGGATACTAAGGGGCAAAAGGGCACTAAGACTCATACCAATCCTAAATTACCATACTTTGACAAATCATCTGCAATGATAAGTAATTTAGTGAATAAGACCTGGTTTAGCCGTATTCCACGTTGTCAATACATTATTTATGACAATGGGAGTGAATTCAAACTTCACTTCGAAGCCCTTTGTGAATCATATGGGATCGAGCGTAAGCCAACCAGTGTCAAGAACCCACAAGCAAATGCTATACTGGAGCGGGTGCATCAAGTAATTACTGCAATGCTCCGCACTACTGAACTAGATATGGCCAATACAGTAGTAGCCAGTGACATAGATGCGTTCCTAACCAACGCAGCATGGGCCATTTGCTCAACTTACCATACAGTACTAAAAGCCTCCCCAGGTGCAGCAATTTTTGGCAGGGACATGTTGTTTGACGTTCCCTTCCTTGCTGACTGGAATAAAATAGGACAACATTGGCAACACCAAACTGACCTCAACACGATGCGGGAAAATTGCTCACGCCATGATTGGGATTATAAGGTTGGTGATCAAGTGCTTCTTAGAAAAGATGGTATCCTCCGCGCAAATCAGAGAGTCGGTATGAAAGTGATCCTTGGACTATCACAACTATTCATACAAATGCGACAATCAGGGTTCAACGCGGTACAAAATCTGAACAATTAAATATCAGAAGAGTCACACCCTTTTTAACCAGCAGACTTAACCAATATTAAGCATGTTATTTTTTATGTGTCATCTCCCTCTTCTATACAAACACTTACGCTTTAGCACACAGTCATATACTTTTTAGTTTGTACACAAAGAGACACGGATTAAATTTTTTCCTTTACCTGTTTTTTTTCCTCTTTTTTTCACCCTGATCCTCCATCCGTGGGGGCGAGTGGCATAAGCCAAGAACCTACCTTAATTAGTACCCTTATTGGTACCCTTATTAGTACCAATATGGACTAATTCGAAAACTCCCAAGTAAGGGATCATCCTGACCTCCCAAGTGATGAGAGGTCCTGACAATGCTAAAGATCCATATCTTTGGATCTAAGCGACAAGAGAACACTATGTCAGAACACCCTCATGAGAAGGGTATAAACATACCAGAGATGTGTAGAAACCTACGCAGAATCACATTATTTTGTTGGGATTGCATTGACATCCCATCCTCATTTGTTCATTGTAATCACTAAATGATAAGCTCACAAATTACCATCATCAACAAATCTATATCACCTTTATCTACAATATTGGTATTTAGATTTTTTATCTCCAAATGGCTTAGGTCATAGTGTTACCAGCATCTGGCAAAATCTGCCATAAATATGTGTACATAGAAAAGAAATAATGAGGTAACCTTGTTGTCACTGATAACAAATCCCGCTTTGATTACAAATCACACTTTGCTTAGAGGTCAAAGTACACTCTATGCTTAAGTAATTGATGATCACTTTCACAATCACACACAACGAAATAGTAAAACAGCCCCGTTTAATTTAGATGTCATTTTTGCAAATCAGCCCCTTGTTGGTTTGTAAAAGTGAGCATAATGAAAACATCCCCATTTCATGAAGTGCATAAGTCAAACAGCCCAACTTAATTTATTTATGCATGTGCTTATTCCTTGTTTGTAGTATTTACAATCTGAATTAACAGAGACTTTATCTTAGTGAAATACTCCGTCTAAAAACCACGAAGGGCATACTTCATGGATTTACTGTCATTTCATTTTATGTCATGAAACATCCCTGTTTTTGACCTGAAAATGCCCCAACCATATTGACATAACGACACACAGTCATAGCAAAGGGGTTCTGAAAAGTGGCTGCAATGTAGATTAGATGGATAGATATGGCAGGATAGGATAGGATTGTTAGGTTGAAATCAGGCAAGGTGTGATGCAGTACTTTACCTAGCGCTTGCTAAGAGAAGCTTAGGTATGTCGGTATCCATACTTAAAACATGTGGTTTATCTCCAGGCATATCCACATCTCATGTACAGGCACATTCAGTACATCTTATATGGTTAGCTTATTAGGAAAAGTCCAGAGAACAACTTTCTGAACATATTTGAGAGCCACAACACAGAAGCTCACTCACCCAAACCAAAAATCTCAGACAAGCCCACTGTGATATTAGACAAGCTTGTGACATGACCGGCTCCCTTTTGTAAACAGGAAGCTCCTGCTTATATATACTGAAAGATTATGACTGCATGTATACCTACTGAAAAGGGACCGTGTACAAATGGGCAGAATCACGCGGAATTTCCAGTGCATGTATATATGGGCAGACACGTACAGGATGTGATTGGTGCCCAAATATATTACGCAGTACCTGCCATGACTGGCCTACTCATCCCTGTATATAAAGATGCAATGACCATTTATATAAAGGCACTGCCTGTTGATTAAGGACAGCCAGTATAAAATAGGACTTTTTGATCAATGGGTACCCTGGGGATGGATCCCTGTATGACATGTCCATGTTCACTGTTCATATTTTACATGCCGGCAGTGCCTGTATAGATGGGTAAAGTTTACATACAGGTTCCAACATATACAATGTCATACAAAATACCGCTTACAAGAAGGTGCCCATCATTCAGAGCTCAGAGAAGTCAAAACTTGTGGGAGTTTCCTCATATGCATGCCTGTGTCACACTGTGGATACCTTCTCTATCAGCAAATACATCCTTGTATGCCCAGGAGGGCTTCATGAGTAAAAAAG
The DNA here is from genome assembly GCA_013187285.1 of Cyclotella cryptica. Taxonomy (NCBI): domain Eukaryota; phylum Bacillariophyta; class Thalassiosirophyceae; order Thalassiosirales; family Thalassiosiraceae; genus Cyclotella; species Cyclotella cryptica. The sequence continues at coordinate 26,867 of JABMIG010000163.1, read as the reverse complement.
AATGTGAGAACTTACTCATGTTTTCACCATGCATTTCTCTTGATAAAAGTCTATTCTAGACATTGCTAGCTTCCCATTTTCAGCTTGTACCATCTATCTCATTGTCCTGAATCATTTTTTGTCACATCATCACATTCATAGTGTGTGCCTCTCTTATGACAGAGGCTCACTCTCAGCGCAGTCTAAAAGCCAATATATTTTCAATTACCCCTCCCTGATTACATGAGAAAACTCTTTGTCCGGGTATCTGAAAATGTGTATTATGATTGTATAGAGCAGTAAAAGCAATCATTCTGTTAAAAACTACAGATGGGGTTGAAAAATTCCTGCATACTCACCTAAACCAACATTTTCCTGACTTTCACAAAGTATCTCATAGTCTGGGACAGTCCCCTGAACTTTGATATGAAGTTGCGAATGAATGTGGAGACTACAATTTGGTCATTCCCAGAATTAGCAAACTTCTATTTCCTCCCCTCATTCATCCTATTTGTGGCCACTCTTGTCGATCCATAACAAAATCCTCAATTATTATCTTGCCAAGAACAGGACCAAGCTACAAACTGTGACTGTCGTGGATAACTCAACATCATAGTAGACATCCCTTCATGTCACGAGAATCTCTGCATAATATGAAGTCGCCAGAAGCATGCAATTTTAGTGAGACCAAATTTATTTGTTTGCTTGAATACTGCATCGATACTTGAGATTTCAAATCAAGCCATGGTATCAGCTTTGTCAAATTAGTCTACAGTGTATCAGAGTTGATGTGAAATCAGGGCTCTACCCAGGGTGATGGATTGATAAAGTATTTTGTATAGCTTTAAGTAGCATGTTGCATGAGTCCTGAGACCATACCACTGTAAATACCACTGGCTGTCATATTGTTAAAATACCAGCACTTGACAATGGCATTTTTTAATTAAATCCATAACTGATACATAAATCTTGGAACTCCTACAATTATAAGACATAACTACAGTTTTGTATGAAAATAGAAAGGAACAACAGGATAGAGTGAATAAAGTCTGCTGACAACTCTCTGGCAACTATGTCAGCAAACTCAAATCTTTGAAGACCAACAAAAACATGTATCATTGCTAAGCTTGTCTGTCTTCTTAGAAGCATAATGAGATGCAAACAACTTCCCAAGAGTCATCATTTTTCAAAGAATGTCACTGTGACCAAAAGATTTATTGAACTCTTCCTGCATGACAAACTGCTCATTTATGCATCATCACAAGATTGATCCAAAATATATTGGAATTCTATTGAATTAAGTTTCACTACTGACATACCAGTCAATGGGGATTCTTCTGACACACTGTATAGTCTTCACGGAGCCTGTTACACATCTTCCAAGTTTACAGCATCGTTCTTTCTATGCAATAGGAGCCTTAAAATTATTGTACTTTGTTTTGCATGTTTTCAGACATGAACATCAAGTTTTGCTTCTATGTCAGTCTCTTGGTCAGATGAGAGAGTACCACAGACAGAAATTCATGGCAAAGTCAATTTTGGTCCTCTATCCACAAAAGCACTGCTTGCTCATTAATGTCAGACTATTGATGAGGGATAAGAACATTCAAATCAATGAAGTGATGATTGAAATAGACAATCTTCCACAGGTGATGGTTTGGATCTAATGGGTTGTGTATGTTGGCCCCCATCATGGCACCGTCCCAGTTCTAGCACTGGGACAAAAAATTCGCCCAGTGCTAGAACTGGGCGTTTTTCTCCCCGTTGTGTCACCGTGCCTCCATGGGGTGCCCAGTTCTAGAACTGGGCGTCCCAGTTCTAGAACTGGGACCGAGACAAAAGTCCAGTTCTAGAATCGGGCGCCCAGTTCTAGAACTGGGAGATTTGCTCCAACCTCCATTGTGGCACCAACCCCATTGAGGCACCAGTGCCTTAATGGGGACAATGAAATTGTCCCAATTTCGGCACTAGTGCCTAAATGGGTCTTTCAAGCATGCCCATTATTGGCACTACTATTGTACTTAGTAGAGTTAGTGCTCCAATGGGGAATGAGCTGTCCCCATTTGGGCACTACCATCATAAGACACTACAGAGACCTTCCTCTTTGGCCGTCCGCCCTTTTTTACACTTTACAAATTTATGCTCTACAAGTGGGTATTCATGTAGTAACAATACTAACATACCTTCTACCCCAAACCTCTTCATAAAATACCAAGTGTAAAAATGGGCCTTCCAAAATGCTGCCAACCACACCCCTCTCAAACAGCAATGGGAGCTCCTCGTCAAAATGAACGCCCCACAACTAATGATGGCCATCCACAAATAAAGATCACCAGCCCATACAAGAGAAGAATTTGCAACCAGTACAGACAGCCACCCACAACATGTCACGTCGCCAGCCCATCACAACAACAACAACAGTTGGACCAACAACAACTTCCAGCATCACATCAAGCAAACATTCCTTTGCCCCAATAGCACAACATAACTTCCAACAATCACTCGTCTTGAGAGATATACAGTCTCAAAGCAAACAGACTTAATTAACATTATAAATGGATAACATATGTATCAGTAATTACATCAATTATATTGTTTGATTTATGAATGAGAAGTAGCTGTTTTCACAACCACTTCTTGTCGCTTCCAATTCTGAACTGTTCCTAATTCATTCTCCATTGAAACTGTCAAGCAATAACAAGTGCACGAACAAATCGCACACTCAACAGCCAGCTTTGCACCCCAGACCACCTCAGTAATACTTTGGTTTATTGTTGAGTTCAACTGATCAACAAAACACTTTTCATTGATTATGCGGGAGGGGAAGAGCAAACATTGGCGGAAGGGGGGAGCAGAAAATTTTTGGATCTGGATTATAATTTGTTGATTGTTGAATCATTTGCACTCCCCTTTTGACAATCGCCTGCTAAGCATTGATGAAAAGACAGATTACATCAAACAATGTGGTCGTCAACGGCCCGGCGAGCATGGTTATTGATGACGGCATCAAAGCACTTGATGTCATCTGCGTTTCCAAGCCATCTGCCACGCACTCAATGAATTCTAAACACAAAAGGCAAAATGCGGGGGAGGCCGAAGGAACAGCGGAGGCGGAGAAAGTGAGGGGCAAACACAAACGAGCGACAATTTCTATTGAAATGGGGAGTAATATTCGACGGTGGCAACGGTGGCGTCTCTAAAAACGGAAAAAAACGGAAGTGATGGATGCAATGGAGCCGGCAGTGGTAGGGAAGGCTGAAGAAGCAGCGGAGGTGAAGGCGCGGCGGCGGCTGCAAAAGTTGAGGGGATGAACGGTGCGTCGATGGCAACAATTTCTGCTCGGGAGGGTGTTGAAGAGGAGAATTCGTTGGTAGAAGATGACATGGAGAGGGAAACTTTAAATACGGAGGCAGCGGTGGCAACGGCAGATGGGGATGAGGCGGCAACGAGGAAGGAGGAGACGGATGCGACGGCAACGGATGCCGCAGTGATGGCGGCGGCAGTGGTGGCACCTGTCGAGGAGGTGGAGGGGACATCGACGCCACAGTTAGTCGCTCTGATGACAAACTCACGGATGTGTGACAGAAAAAACTGAAAAAATAATGCACGAATCTTAGGCTAACTACTATACCTCAGAAAATTGGAGATAGTAGATAGCCTTACCTCAGACGATATTCGTCCCCATCTGGGCACTGGAAAAAAATTTCAGCGCAAAGTGCCACAACGGGGAGAAAAACGCCCAGTTCTAGCACTGGGCGAATGTTTTGTCCAAGTTCTAGAACTGGGACGGTGCCATGATGGGGCCCAACATGTATAACCTTTTATTGATACTGTCAGCATTATTGCCGGATTCTGTTCGTTTGTGGAAGATGTAAGAGAAATAACTTGCCTACTTTGTATCATTTCTACGCAGTTGTGGTATTCCTTATGGAGTCTGTTTTGTGTCATGATGCTCCAGTCCAATTCCCTCTTTTTTGGAGATATAGTCAAAGGATTGTTGTCGTTACTTGTGACAGCATTTCTGTCTTTGTTTTACTCTGTATTGTTATTTTTTCATGGGTGTTGTCAAACCAAGATCTACATGGTGCTATTCGTTGCATTTAACGTCCCAAGCATGAATGTTTGTGTGGTGACCAGGTGTCTAACAGGTTTAATTCACGTTAAGAATGAGAGGAGGGCTTCTTGAGAGTTTAACAACATAGTGATCTGACAAGGCTGTAGAGTGAGCTGAGTCTTGGTATTTGCAAGTATTTGGTTTTAATTTAACTATCACTGTGCACCAGACTCCTTGTACTCTGCTTTTAACATTGGTCCAATGCTTCTGCTGATTCTTGTATTGTCACAACAACAACACGACTTTGTAGTCACAATTCACAATCCTTTGGATTCCCTATGTTTTCATAGAGGCTCTTGAATTGATTTTTTGAAAATCATCTTGGAAAAGTGATCCTTTGAATCAGACCTCACTGTTGGATTCGCAGAGGAGGTAACTCAGTCACATCTTATGATTTAAAAAAGTCCTTAAACACCCCATATTCATTGAAGTCAAGGGAATCTTTATCATAACATGATAATTCTCAAGAATTTGAACATCTTATTTGTAAAAGCGTATGCTAGAGGGACTGTGATACTCACAAAGCATGCATGTATATAGTAATGATTAGTTTTATGCTTCTTTCAAACAATACTAACAGTCCAAAGGAATTGGTTTATATTCAAGAAATAAGCATTTTGCGAGAAATTGGACCATTATCGAGAGTCGGAAATATTCTTATTTCTCCATGATAGTCTTTTTTCGATAGCATACATTCACATAGGCCTCAGTTGGAGAAGGCTTATTTCTTGAAAGTGGTCTTATTTGTAAGACTATACTCTAGCAACAAGCACTATGTGACAAACAAGACTATTGTCAAGAAATAAACCTATTCTGCAAAAGTAATGGTCGCCAGCGCACTCCAGCCCCAACAATGCGAGCCAGTTACAATATTTTTACTCCCCTTCCATGACATCTTTCATGTCATGTGATTCTCTCACATTATGATCCCACCTAATGCCATGCCCACCAATTTCCCTCAACCTCATCAATGGGGATATAGATGACTTTTGTAGAGCAGTTTTTGCAATTTTTGTTTCTGGTCTTGTCAGGCCACCACACAGACTGGTTTCAAATATATAACCTCTCCCAAATGTTATTCATTCGCAAGTTTGATACCTGTATCTCATGAGTTTTTTCCTCACCAATGCTGTTCGTCAATCACTGGTACTTATTTTACAAGTTCCTGTACTGTACCAACACCCATCAAGATGTCAAATAACTGCTGTTGATGCACCAAAAACTATGTTCTCATTGAAGGCTCTTTCTGCAAAGTGCTCCCCAGCAACATATACCCCCAAGATGTTGTTGACCAGGCATTTCCAGTATGTATCATGACTGATTGCCTTTCTGATATGTTCGCTGTCAAGCAATGAAAGGGACACAGGGTTGGTGGATGTGTCACAAAGTTGCAGTTCCTTCAAACACCCAGCATTCAGGATATGGAACTTTTCGCAGCAATTGGGTTCACCAAGGTTCAGAAAGTGTTGCTACCCATTGAAAGTCTTTGCTTGTGCCACCCCATCTAAAACAGCCATGTCCACATCCCACAAAGGTTTTGATCTCAAAGGCTTTCACCACACTTATGACCTCAACAAAGACATTGTAAGGGTGCTGAGTTGGGGCTCACTGTCAACAACAATCATTAGCCTGCTTAAGAGAACGTGCCCGGTACATGCAACAACTTCAAGATGGACCCAACAACCAGCCTATATTGAGGACAGAAGTGGAACTGGGATGGACACCGTCAACGAGCTATCACAACATCAATCAAGCAAGTAGCAACATTCCACGGAAGACATCAAACCAACAACAATGGCCTATTCCAGGGTATCTCCAAGCTCCTCCCCATGGATTGGTTCAAGAGAGTTCTTGCGCCTAGCGCATCAAAGAATTTGATGGATGCAGAGTTGTATACTTGCATTTCAAGTATCAACACTTGATTGATGACCACAATGAAAAGAGGCATGCAGTGCCAACAATTGAGACTTTCTTGGTGACTACACATAGGGCAATGATGTTCTTATGGTATCTTTGGGCAACTTTAGAGGTGAACAACTTTCTTGGATGTAAGACATTCAAGTGGGGTGGCCCCAAGAGAAGATGAAAGGACTGGACCTTTGAAGGGCTGCTTCACTGGCTTTAGTCAACAATCATCATCATGTAACTTCTCCTGAGCAAACGAGGCACAGCAGATGCACTAATAGCCCTATCAGCTAGCACAAATGTAGCATGTGTCCTCTCTCCACTTCCCATCAGACAGGCAATAAATTTGAAATGAAGTCAGTTTTCAAATGAAACCAATTCACCTGCAAAGCAGGAGGATGCAAGAAGAGGGTGCACACCTACTGTGATTGTACCCCAAGTGAATGGCTATGCCATGTTTACTGGTGGGTTTACTATGTGGGAGTTGAGTCTAGAGAATTTTGTGGTAACTGAATTCAGTCAACAATGGAGTATCATTTTTTGTGTAGCTGCCCTCTGAGTTTCTATGTAGTACAATTTGAAATTACTATAGCCTGTTATACATCAAAATTCAGAGTGTTTTGTTTAGTTTAAGGTTCTATTTTCCATTCTAGATAATCTTGAATATTATTACTGTTCTGATCTAGAGTGTGGAATCAGCCGCTTGTAAGAATATGGTAGACCATTCCACCGCAAGACAAAAGAGTAGGACAGCTAAGAGTGACTGAGCAGTATGTTTCAACATGTACAAGAGCCTACATATCCAATTTTTTGGGTTCTCACTTCACTTGAACCTTCACATGATAAAAAGATGCTATAATGCACTACTCATAAAGTTTATAACATTATTGTATGAACACACTACCTGATCAAAATATGAAGAACAATCATTGACATGAAAACAGCCCCAGCACATGTCCATAGGATAAAAGTCCTTACTGGCATTGATAGAGCCCAGTAAGAAATGGCCTCCTATTGCCATGTTGATTAGTACTGCATCACTCTTACCATGCACAACTCAAAATCTCCACTGCTCCCAGAGCGGTTCAATGCAAAAATGGAATTTGTGGTCACCACCTTCATGTTGCTGGGCAGAGCAGGGGTAGTTCACTTGGCATTGCCCCAAATACTATCAAGGTGACAATGTCCCTATCAAGTTTTATTACTCACACCATTGAATTTAAGATAAGCTCCCCTTAGAGGAGATGATATTTATTGAGATCAAATGTGCTGATATTGAGAGTGGAGTTGAGGGAATGCCTCTGTCAGGTTAATTTAATTTGAAATTGCTTACTAAAGAAAAATAAGGTATCATAGTTGAACTGTTTGGTTTGAGCTTGAAGAACTCATTCACATTTATAGCTGGCAAGGGCAAAAGGTGACTTCTAAATTGATGTGCATGACAGAATATATAATTTATGTGAGGTGAAGGTCCAATACCAATCTGACCTGCTACATCATAGAAATGCGTCTCTTTTGTTGTTGCAAGAGAGAATTAACCCACACAATGTGTTTCAAAAAAACCTTACTGAAGCCTATGGATGTCTTTTTGAAAAAGTCAGTAACCAGTTTGCAATGAAAGGCTCACTCTTTAGAAAATGGCATTCTTTCAAAAAGTGGCTTTCTTTTCATTCTTCTTGTGGAAATATTATTGCTTCCAATGTAAATGGCTTCTTTTCAGACTGACCTACTTTCCAGAGTAAGGCATTTCTTTAAAGTAGGCTGTTTAGAGCCCAAATGGCTAACTTTTCGAAATGGCTTAGTGCCAAGAGTAAGCCATTCAATCTGAACAGCTGATTTCTGACTCTTCTCCTTTGTGCATGCACCAACAGACTAATCACCCTTACTTCTCCAACTTACATTGTGTATACTTTGGTGCGTATGATATGATGCATTTATTTTTAGTCTTCACAACAGCATAATGAGACATTAATGACATGCAACTTAGTGACCCATAGTGCTCACTTGGTTTGAGTGATAAAGTCCAAAATTCTAAGCCAAAATGCTTGTCAGGGCAAGTGGGTTCCAAAAGAGCTTAATCTCTCCAGCTTGAGTGAGATTGTTGCTCTTGTTTCATTTGCATCAAGCACAATAATTTCAATTTCAATTGTAATTCTAACAACGTACATGAACGACTTTGAACCACCTTATCAAAGAGCTGATCAAGTGAACAATTTTTCAAAATCCTTCTTATGATGACACTATCAAAAAATATCAGGAAAATTGTACAGTTAATGGAATGGAAATTTCAGGATCAGAAGGAGCTCAAATGTCTTGATGTCAACATGCAGCCATTTTTTCAAAATTTTGGACTTGAATGAGGCTTAAATTTGAAGCTGATGGTGATAGGTATCAGAATGCAATTGGTAGTGCCTATTCATTTAGTAAGGTATTTACCACAGTTATGAGGGGGCTTGGTCCTGAAAATGTTATGTCAACAAAGCCTCCTTACAGTACACATAATGCATTGATACCTAATCCTGCATACCCATATTAAAATACCAGAGATATCCTAGAGAAGTGGTCAGAACAAACATAGGATGAGTTTAAGTGACACAATCTTGAGATTGCTGAAGCTATTCCTTGTGTCACCCTGACTTTAAACCGGCAATATCATATGATGAATCTCATGAGCACCCAGATAGAGCAACCGATCCTTGACAATAAACAAAGAGATCTGGTACAAGATACACAAAAATCATAGCTTCGTTACAATAAAACTCGTTTGAACGATGATGAAGATGATGAATGTGTACCACTTAGAGGTCAGCTGGCTCATGCTCTGATGAATCATTATGCAATTAACACGGCACTACAGTCTCCCGTATGAAATGAGTTAGATCATCACACTAAAGGAAATTGAACTGCAACTGACCTAAACACCAGCCACTGCAACATCTACCTCGTATACAGATACAACAACCATCCATGCAGATTTAACTTCTATCTTTGTCAGCTGCACATTCTCATCAGCAGCAACTGCCCTCAACACCACCAGTACAAATCGCCTTGTCTACCAACACAGCAGCAGATACCACTATAAACTCAGCCTATGCCATCAGTGCCCCCATAATTAGACAACCAATTGATACAGCCAAAGCAGTTTCACCAAAAAAGCCAACAAGCAAACATAAGATTGAGCAGGTATTAGTAAAATGCAACATAAAAATTGTTTAATTGGAAATCAGTGGATGAATGCATCAGTGTCTGGCTGTTACAGTCACAAAAGCCGTGTTCAGTATGTGTTGGAGCATTGTCAATATCAATATGGCATGCCTCAGGAAGAGCTACATTAATTTCAAATGCCTAGTTTTCCTGATTGTGCATCTTTCTTTGACACTGCTGTGGATAAGCTGTGGGATTTTGACATAGTTGATCTTGATGTCACAGAGCAAGTAAATAAGCAATAGGAGTCACTCAAAAATGAACACATGGAGCTGTTGGTGCGCGTGCCTTGGCTTATAAGAGAACACTCCTTAATGGGGCACCTATACAAGAATGCACAGTGGGACCTCATCAAGAAGGCACTTCTCTGTGAAATTGGCCTCTTTTCAGTTTCGCTGTGTCCAGGGGTAAAAACACACATTTAATCATTTCCTATATTCTATATTACAGCTAATTGACTTGCACATTGTACAGGTTTATTTGAGGCTCTGTCACATCTTGCTCCTATGACCATTTTAGGTAGATAGGATTAATGTTATGAGACTAGGGTCAGTTTTTCACGACTTGGCAGAATTCAAATTCAGCTGAAACTGATTGACAGAGCAAGTTTCATCCTTGGAGAGACTTCTGTGGATGATCAATACTTGGAATTTTCTTGTTATAACTCAACAATCAACCTAAGTAAGACAGAGATTTGAAAGCTGCACACTGGGTTCTTGCATACCTGTTGATTTCAGAGATGGGGTCAGTTCTTGATGTTGTCTCTTCTAGTACTTTTGGGGCTCTCCTTATGAAATGTAAGGGGAGAGCGACAAACACATCCAAGAGACCTCATGTAATCATGTAGGATACACCTACAATGAACATAAGATTAGGAAGTGCCTGAACACAGTCAACTTCAACTGAGACCGAGAGCATGAAAATCTGGGGATCAGGTAGGTGATATAACTACAAAGATGATCACTTTGTAGCAGTAGGCAACCATGCAAGATATATATATATATATATATATATATATATATATATATATATATATATATATATATATATATATATATATATGATGCATTTGAAGAAAACATGCAGAATAAACTCATTTGAAGAATTGAAAATAATGCAGGACACAGAAATGCCCTGTTATTTATATGATTATGATTTGGTTTGGAAGATAAGAAACACGATTCAAATAAATGAGGTTAGATGAGAGACGTAACAAGTGGAACCAGCTTCATGAAAAATTCTATGTCCTTATATTTTTGTTTACCCAATAACGGGTGCTCCTATAGAGGGCCACACAAAATAATACAAAAGGCACAGAACTAACGAAGAAGCCTATGGTGTTAATTATGCCATCTATTGATTATATCTATGCATGCCATTGTCTGTCACATACACCCAATACCTACATAAGAACTGCACAGAGATTGAGGAATAAATGATCTTGACTATTTATAATATAATAGTTCAAATATGATTTGACGAATGGAAACTCATTGAAGTCATGTCTTTTACTCTAATAGTCTTACTTATTGAAAACACCTATTTCTCAAAAATAGCACTATAAATACGACTATTTTTGAAAAATAAGTCTTACCCAAAAATAAGTCTATTTTTGAGAAATGAGCCAATTATATAGGAGTACTGTGTGAAAACAGACTATTCCTATGAATAATTTGCAGTCTTTTCTCAAAAAAGTCATCCTTCTGCCAAAAGTAAGACCACAGACAAGAAATAAGACATGTTTGAAAAATAGTCTTATTTATTGAAGATTGTCTTATTTGTCAAAAATTAATTATGAAGTAGTTTCTAATCTGCCTAAAAAGTGATTATTTGACCCATCACTAAAATTGTAATTAAATTGAATAGTGTGTTTCCATCAACAGCATTACTGATTACTGATTGATCACTTTCTGATGGCTGTGACTTATGATGTCACAATAGAAAGGTGATCTGCCACCAATGGCAATACAGTCTGCTACAACAGGAACAAAAGCGTTCATGTTATCACTACATGTTAGTTCAATCTCTGCAGATGGTTAAGCTGTTGGCTTAAGTCACCATGTCATAATAGCTTCAACACGATCTGTTGTGATGGCTACACTATTAGGACAGACAACTCAATGGAGTCCTGCATCATGCATCCTATTGGTCACCCTGCTCAAATCACCCCACCTCAAGATAGCTTTGTGATGATCTGATCTGCAACTGGGAAGACACTTGAAGGGCAAGATATGGTACCACAACCTCTACCACATGATATTGAGTTCCTTCGCACAGGCTTGCAGGGATTGAGGGGTAAAAAAAGTGTTGCAAAATGTTCTGAATTCCTGCTTCTTCTCTCCTCGTTTCCCTGCTCTGCTGCTCCACAGGAGAACTGCCAAATTTCCAAATTGATCTAACATCACAGCGAACCATTGAACTTTTTACGGAATCATCTAGCTTTGAACCAACTTTCCCGCAACCCCCTCATATAATACCTTGCGCTGTATGGTATGGTATTGTAGCATATTGTACACCATTTAGACTCGGCGCGCCACTTTTTCCTTTTTCTGTTGTCATTGGGGCGGCATCGTGTCTCTCTAGCTCGAGTGCTCTCGAGGGTCTCATAGCCACCTCCCCATCGATGGCCATGCCCCATCTCGCCCGTCACATAGATCTTTCACACTGCGCCGAATAACCAACAAACTCACACACTAACAACTACGGCCATAACCAATCTCTATAGACCATGCTGTGGGTAGACAAACACCGCCCGATCCGGCTCTCCCAGCTTTCCACACTCGCCCCCCTCACCTCCCGCCTCACCTCTCTCTCCGCCTCCCCCCAAACACTCCCTCACCTCCTCTTCTACGGCCCTCCCGGCGCGGGCAAGAAAACACGCATAGCCGCACTCCTCAATGCAGTCTTCGGCCGAGAATTGAAGCTGCGACTCGACAAGCGGGTGTTCACTACTCCCGCGGGACGGAGCGTCGAGATCAATCTAGTCACGAGCAATTATCACGTCGAGATGTGTCCCGGAGACTGCGGGCTCAATGACCGCTTCGTCGTGCAGGATGTCATCAAGGAGATGGCGAGTAGTAAGAATATTGTCGCTTTTGGGAATGGAGCCGGGGGCGCAGCGGAGAATGCGGGGGAAGACGGAGAGAGCGCGAACAGACCGACCTACAAGGCGGTTGTGTTGCTAGAGGTGGACAAATTGACGAGGCCGGCGCAGGCGGCTTTGCGTAGGACAATGGAGAAGTATTCGTCGTCATGTCGGTTGATTTTGTGCTGTAATAATCCTTCCAAGGTCATTGAGCCTGTTCGGAGTCGATGTTTGGGGATTCGAGTGTCAGCTCCTGGTGTGGATGAGGTGAGATTCGTTGTCTGGTTATTTTTCGGTTTTGTTGTATTATTTACATTCAACAGCATGATAGTGTGCATGTACTCGTTCGATGCTTGTTTGGCTGTGGCTGATGGTTGTCATGGAAATTATTTTGTGTCTGCAGAGTCTGAGTTAATGATTGCTTCGACCCTGCTTCATGATTATTCGATTGTTTCCCTCCTTGCGAACACGTACTATGATCATTGGCCAGTACGACAATCTTGACCAGATTCCTGGATGTACAACTCCTAGCTCTTATGCAACAGATGTTAGTTCATTCTTTTGTACCTCGAGAAGAAGGGGCTCGAGACATTCTTTGATGTTTCCACTTCATGTTTCGTTTTCTTTACACCGACAACATTGATATTAACTTGAACAAAAACAATTGTAAAACAGATCGCATCAGTGCTAAAAACAGTCGCCCGGAAAGAATCCATATCCCTACCCGATGAACTTGCCATCAGCCTCGCTCGCACATCCAATCGCAACCTCCGCCGTGCTCTTCTCATGCTCGAGTCATGCCACGTTACCTGCCGGGACGACTCGGGCAAGTCTCTACCAGCACAAATGGACATTCCCAAGACTGATTGGGAACGGTACATTTCACAATTAGCAAGTGGCATCGTGAGAGAGCAAAGTCCTAAACAGCTAATGGCCGCCAGAGAAAGGTTGTACGAGTTGTTGATAAATTGCATCCCTGCTCAGGTCATTTTGAAGACTTTGGTGATGGAGCTCTTGCCAACTTTGGATGATAGTATTAAGGCTGATGTGGTTATGTGGGCAGCATTTTATGAGCATAGGATTTCTTTGGGAAGTAAGGAGATCTTTCATTTGGAGGCATTTATTGCCAAGTTTATGGCCATTTATAAGAAGTATATCAATGATGTGTTTGGATAAATGATTGAGAGTAGCGGCGATTGCATAACAATACCTTGATGTGTTGTCTAGTCTCATAAAAGTAACATTCAAGCATCCTCAAAATTTCATGAAGTAATCCTCTGTGCATGATCCTGTAGAACTGTGAAAAAGATGTATTGGTCTCGATGCAAATTGATAATTTTGTAGAATAATGAAAAATGGAACCCTGGACACAGTCAGCACATCGTATGTTGGTACAGCAATGACAGCAGCATCAATTAACTTGTTGTATACCAAAGCATCTGTTTGCAATGCATTGGCAATGAACTTTTGTAGTGTTTGGCTTGTATTGAATGCACTGGGTGAGAACACAACCAAGCTCCTTCCCAGAGAAGGTGGTGCAACTGAATGATTTGATAGTAAAGTTTATCAATCCATTTGAATCAAGGGTTGATTATTTGAATTGCAATTTCAGATATTATAAAAAAACAAAGATCAAATATATAGTTTAAAAATAAAACAACTAAGAATACTCTTTTCCGGCAGTCTGAGTCTTCTTAAGTGGAGAAGACAAGTGTGTGTGTCCATCAAAGATTGAAACATCAAACAGCCACCGCAAATGGTGCCAATGGACACCGCCATAGTATAGTTGTTAACAGTGATTGGAGGTTAGGGAAATGGATGTAATTAACAAAATCTTGTCTTTCTATCTAAAGACTTTTCATTTTATCTTTATTATTAAATTAACACTTAATTTTAATCTCACTTAAAGACTAACATTATCATCATCGTTGTGAACCTCAAACAATGGCTCACCATTTTCAATTGCCAGCTGAGTGACAACACAAAATAGTGGTTGGTGGTGGTGGTGAAGTGGTAGTTGTGGTTATGGTGGTATGGGGTCAGGGTGTATTGCCACTAAAAGGATAGGATCTACTCCGAAGGATCAGATTACTTCATTCTATCCTTTTCTTGTAGTCTTGTCCGTTTGGATCAGATTTGCTACGAAGGATCAGATTACGAATTTTCTACGTAAAATATACTGGTTCCAGCGTAGGAAGGGTAGAATCTGCTCCGAAGGATCAGATTACTTAATTCTATCCTTTTCTTGTAATCTTGTCCGTTTGGATAAGATTACTTGACTAGGACTAGATAATTTTTATTCCGTTTAAGGTATTTATTTAAGCCTTTTCCTCGAAACTTGCGCGCAAGATCGGTGTACGTGATACTCTCGCTGACAGTGATGACAGTGGGGAGGAAGAACCTAGAGTGATAACGACTCAATGAATGGGTTGTAAGATTTTTTAATATTTTATCTGTGGTGGAAAAACTATGTAGTTGTTGATAAAAAATAATTAATTTGGCAAAAAAGTGAATTTCATCTTTTAACCCTAATTTCCCTAACCTTCATTGTTGGTCCTCAGCCCATGTGTTAGGCCAAGTGCTTGGTAATTTGAGATTGCCTAGCAATTGCAAAATGCACTTTGCGATTCCTTGTCCATGAATGCACTGCATAGGATTTGCATTTTTCACTGTTGCAATTCCTCGAGAACAGTGGTTTTGACCGGGATTTCTGCAACGACCCCTCGTTTGGCATCAATTCTGTAATGTGACACATCAGATTGGCATCAAAGCAGTCCGCGACATGATTGTTTGGCATCAATTTTTGTGTTTGACAGTACACGTTTGTATCAAAACATAGAAATTACAATTCCTTAGGAATTGCAATTAACACATCATCACATCGTCATTACAATTCCTAAGAATCACAATGTGTTCCCAGTGTTTTGCAGTTACAATTCCTTAGCAATAGTACTCGTTCGAATCATCGAACACGATTCTCAAGGAATTGTGTCATAGAAACCCCCTGGGAGAGAACTGTGTAGAGAACACTGTTCCTGCAATAAGATATTAATTTACGTAGGGATTTGTACAATTACGATTACTGTCAGTTGGATGCGTTTGGCGCCAAATTTGGCTACAAATGCTTCCAACATCTCTGTTTTCACGCAATTCAAATGTAGTTCGGCTGTGGACAAAGAATTGTTCTACGTTCTACTTATTCCCAACAGAATTACAAATCCTTGGTAGTGCAAACATCGACGAGGAATCGCAAAGTGCATTTTGAAATTGCTAAGCAATCTCAAATTACCAAGCACTTGGCCAACACATGTGCTGAGATCAAGGATGACTAAAGGATGCTGAGATATTCCATTTGGAAATACATCACCGATTTGTGCTCATTCCTGTCCTATCATTTCATATGAAAGTCGGTGTCTTAGTTTGAATGCAGCCCAAGTTGTCCTCTAAAGTTTTCAATGCGCTTCAACATGCATAGTGACTGCCAGCAATGAATAATTCACAATTTGCATTGTTCTTTAAGTTTTGCCTCTTGCAAGGATATAACCAAGATGTTCAGGGACACACATACTATACCTGCATTGCAGATTTATGATATCATATCATCAACCTGAATCTTGTCTTTTGGCACAGAATTCAACAGTTTTTACCAATCATTCCTTTCAACATTTTGTTATGAGCATGTCAACGCCAGTCTTTGTTTCGCTTTGTGTTGAGTGTGCATTTCCACACTGATAACCAGAAAAGTCTCTCTATGATGTCTCATATTTTTATATCATCTTCACCATTGTCAAGATCAGATAACAACAGAAAGAATATACCAATATCACAATGTTACTTTCGGAAATGCTGTTCCAAATTTAATACATTATCTGAACATCATCGTGCACATTGGATTATCTTAGGGGCAGATTTTTATAGGCTCATCAAAATGGTGCCCTACTCTGTCCCAACTCACAAATTCTACCATATTTGTTGTTTGTGATACAAGCGATCATTTTGCTAAGTTTGTGTGCCTGTTGAGGTCATTAAATAGTGGTATCAAGAGAGCTTTATCATCATGCAACAACATCATACTATTCTATTGGAAAATATAAGATAAGTACATTGCAGTTTGTGAATAAGAAACAGTAACTGATTGAGAACAATTAATTCGCATTCAGTGTTAAATATTTTTTGCGCCGGATGGTAGTTACGATATTCCTGTTATGATAACTACAATTGTTGCACCTTGCAGTGTGCTGTGCTTCTTTTGCTTTCAGATGCTGCATCAACATATAGAAGTCTTTTTCTTTCTTTTCAGTACCTGCTCACTAGCACTTCTTTCCTGTTATTGCTTGACTACGGATAATTAGAAAGTTTTCCCTTCCAGTTAACCTTTTCATGGCAGCTAACCACATCAAACGTTCCATAAGTCCTAAAGATGATCCAGTTCAAAATAAAGTTGCATATAAAGGTGACAGGGACGATTAATTTAAAGTAACGAAAAATATCATACTGCACAGCTTTTCCTGTTTTGCTAAGACATCACGAAATATTTACAAATGCCAACTAGTAAAACCCCACCAGACCTTCACTACATTCATGCATGAACGTAATCCGTTTCCTCGCGTTGTGTCAACACCTCGTCAAAGCTAGCGCCATCTTGCTTGTAAACAGCAAGACTATCAGAAACATCGGCAACACCTTCCTCTTTTTGGCTTCTGTTGCAGTATTGAATAGCCCCAAGGACGATGGCAAATATCATGCTGTGAAGGAACATCCAGAAGTCAGTGTATGCAACGAGCACACTGTATTGTCCAAACCAGCCATAGATGGAATTTTCAAAGTAACGATCATTCGTCTCGATGGCACCTTGAGTCGTGGTGATGAGATTCATTAGACTGAATTGAGCATAAATCAACAACGCTACGATGAGCCCCATTCGATCCTTTCCATTTGCCAATACGCGGTATCCATGAATGGTAAGTCCAATGAACATGATGATGTTCCATGCGTACACAAACTTCATGGCAGCATTCGATCCTGTGTGCATACTCTCGTCTTCGCGGCCCTCGCCTTCACTTTCCACGCGTCCGCCAAAGAAAGTGTACCAAGCCGGCATTCTCATGATGTTACCTCCGTTGCCATTTTGACCTCCGTTCTGTTGGCCTTGCATGTACCATTGATAGGCTGCCACCCTTTGACGACATTTGTAGTTCCACCAACTGCAATAGCTCCCCATGTTGTTCCAGTTCCCGTTACCATTTTGCATTTGTTCGTACTGTCGCTGCTTCCATTCATATTCATTGTATCGTCCCATATACTTGTAATATTGATTGCGCTCCCTTGCCCACTTGGAGGCGGGAACGATGATTGCAATTAGAGAGGAGATCAGCCAACACGCAAGGGTGATGCCGGAGGCTCCACTGAACTTTTCTTTGATCTCAGCCCGAGATGGTATGTGTTGCATCACCATGCGGGGGTGGTACTGGAAATTACGGGGTACGGAGACGATGCGAGGGTCGAATCTCATGGTTTCGTTAGTGATAGACTGGATGCATCGATCGATCAATGTGACTATGAGTCAAGGGACTAAACATACCGACGCTCAACGCTCATGTCATCGCCGTCACGCATGCATCAATGAAGACATTCCTATGCTGTAAAGAGTACACTTTAGAACGAATTCCAATAATATTGTATTTACTTATTGTATGGTACGACATCGCCATCCACACACAACCTGCGATCGCCCTATATAACATCATGTTCGATAGCAGACTTTTGGCGGTAGCACTATTTGGCCGCACTAATGGAAAATAACCAATTGGACTAATATTTAATAGGAACAGGTATCTTTCGTCACGTTTAAGCCATCTATCGAGAAACGGTGGCGATGTCACGAAAGTACTTCCTCCTTTCGACTATCGACTAAACGTTTAATGAAAGAAAGATACCAGCAGCCACTGCAAGATTTTTTAGCAGCAGTGTGGGCCTGCAAACTGGAACAATTCATGTTTCCTTATGTAAGACAACAGTGGAAGCGACACATGGTCCTGGTAAACTGATCAATGCCTGTATAAGCTCAATTTGCATTTTTACTTGACCTTAGACCAGAGGAAGTATCATCCTGCCCTCTTGACTTTCTCTTAGATTTTCTTTTTGTGTTTGATATCTAGGTGTGCATGCATGAAGAAGCAACCGTTTTCTTGAAAGAACTCGAACGGTTGTGTGTTTCCTAGCAAGACTACAGCAGAAGACAGTTATAATTCTTGAGGGAAGCAGACAATAGCCAGAATCTTTGCAACAACAAGACAGGCAACTTGCAAAAACTTAACACATTTTGGCAAGAAAATTTCAGCAAAGTGACGACTCCTAAAATCCAGTTGACTTGCTCGACTCAAACTTAAGTCTTTGTGATGAATAGGGTAAAGAAAGTAATGAATTGCGACTGAAGTGAGGACAGATGAGACATCAAAATTTTGTAACTGACAACCTAGTTACGACCCACAGAGTTATCACTTACAACCTGATGACAGCCCTCAGAGTCTTCAGTTACAACCTTGTGACAACCCTCAGAGTCTTCAGTTATGACAACTGGTGACCCCCAGAGGCATCAGTTACGACCATGTCATGACCCATTTGGAGTCAGTTAAGACGCGTTGCCCTTGACAACACACTTAGTCCTAATACAAAATGATGACCCTCAGAGTTGTCAATTATAACCATGTGACGACCCTCAGATTTATCCGTTAAGACCTCACGACAACCCTCAGAGTCATCAGTTACGACCTCACGATGACCTACATAGTCATCAGTTACGACCCAATGATGACCCATTTATCATCAATCATCAGTTTAAGAATTAACTGACGACTCGGACAAACCAACCAACGGCAAGTCACGTCCAGAATTATTTGGTCGGGACTGAAGTGACAATTGAACTGAGCCGAAATCGTCGTAAAAAAATATCACGCAAAAATTATAGTTAGTTTTGACAGGTGTCAAAGATTTGATTTTATGAGCTATATTTGTTCCAATTGTGAGGATGGAAGGGCAGTGGAACTGCATTTCCAATCCAAACAATGCAAACGATCATTGTGTAGGTTTCTACTCAATATGGTATGTCTATACCTTTCTCAAGGGTGTGTATACCCTTCCCTAATGTGTTCTCTTGTTTGGGGTTCTGAACTTCCATGTTGGGGAGTCCATGCCGTCGGGAGGTGGACTCTCCTACTGGGGAGTCCTGAGAATGCTCCATTTAGGTTTTGTACCCAGGGGTACAAAAAAGGCTGATTCTTGGCCGTCACTCGCCCCCACGAATGGAGTATCAGGTAAAAATGGAACCAAAAAACCTAAGTGTTATTAGGTGAAAAAATGGGTTCTCATGAGAGTAACAATAACGAACTAAAGAGTTTGTTAAACATGTGTAATGAGTAAGTGTTGGTTGAAGAGGGAGAGTCCGTTTTTGCCGCTTTTGAAACTGACATTTAATACGGTTTTAAGTTTGGTTGTTAAAAAAAGGTGTAACTCTTCGTATATTCAGTCTTTCTGATTTGGTTCTGCGTTGAATCCTGATGGTTCCATTTGTATGAACTGATGTGATAGTCCAAGGATCACTTTCATATCTACTTTCACCTTTGCGGAGTATACCATCTTTTCTAAGAAGTACTTGATCACCAACTTTGTAGTCCCAATCACGACATGAGCTATTTTCTCGTATTGTGTTTTGGTCTGTTTGGTGTTGCCGTATTGTGTTTTGGTCTGTTTGGTGTTGCCTATATTCTCCAATTTTATTCCAGTCGGCCAGGAAGGGGATGCCGAACAATATGTCCCGTCCAAAGATGGCCGCACCTGGGGAGGCTTTTAGTACTGTGTGGTATGTTGAGCGAACTGCCCAAGCGACATTCGTCACGAACTTGTCTATATCGCTTGTCTCTACTGAAGGGGCCATGTCTATTTCAGCTGTTCGGAGCATAGATGATATCACCTGATGCACTCGTTCTAGAATTGCATTCGCTTGTGGATTCTTGACACTGGTAGGCTTACTCGTGATCCCATATGAGTCACATAGGGCTTTGAAGTGAAGTTTGAATTCGCTTCCATTGTCATAAATTATGTATTGACAATGTGGATACCTACTGAACCAGGTCTTGTTCACTAAGTTGCTGATCATTGCTGATGATTTATCAAAATATGCTAACTTAGGTTCCTCATGGGTCCTTTTACCCTTCCGCCCTTTTGTATCCAGGGGAATAATCGCCTCAGTGATTACCGGTAGTTCAACTATTTCAAACCAGCTAGAAGCTGGGTCAATCATAGTCAGACATATGAAATCAATTACTATCCCATCTTTACCTTTGATTGTATACGGGCCAATAAGGTCCACACATAGTACATCCCAAGGGTTTGTGATGGCGAATTTATTAGGGAGTTTCCCGTACTTATGCTTACACCTCTTGTTGACTTGGCATGCATGACAGTTTTTGACATATTTCCGGACGGTATTTCGCATACCTTTCCATTACATTGCAGCACGAAGGGTTTCTTCGAGTCTCGTGTGTCCAGGGTGCTGTAGATAGTGGTGGCACCAACTAACTGCACGGTGTTGAAGATCTTTTGGAATGATCATTTTTCCGTCCTTACATAGGAGATTTGTACTTTCGACCAATTGTGTCGAGTACTGGTCATTCAATGTCTGACATGAGCCAAGGATACCTACTGGTACTTATGGCCCACATATGCCCCAATATCAGGACATGGGCATAATCACAAAATAATATTCTTACCATTGAAGGAAGAATCCCACCAAACATTTGGTAAGACCCTTTGGCAAGACCAGGGAGTCCTACAAGACCCATTGGCAAGAACAAGTAGGCTTGCCTTCCACAGTGAAAACTTCACAAATAGTCAATTGTGACACAAATCGAATTACCATGAAAATTTCATGAGGACTGATAGTTTACAGCCCTCATTCTTGCCCAATTATAATAGCTCATAAAAATAATTTCCAATCAACTGGAACTTCACGTTCTTATTATTTTCTACATAGAACTTCAACCAACTATCGGCTTAGGTCACTATCAATTGATAGCCGACTACTGTGTTGAGTTATGCACTCGGCAGTAGTTGTTAGTTTTACTCACGAGCTGTAACAATACCCAGACACGTCACTGAGGCCTTGTTCCCAGCTGACACGGGTATACTCCACTCCGTCAAGCAGAGTGAGCATGTAGCCTTAATCACACATGCATGAAAAGACCACAAATGTGTGTACACACGCAAAGTGGCAATATTGCGCTCTGAGCAGGTACAAGGTACCATGCCATCAGGAGAGCCCTGAAGATGTAGTGCCCTTCACAAAGAGCACGTGAAACATTCACGAGCGTCGAGCAAGAAATATATATGTAATGCCCTTCACAAAGTGCATATAAAACATACTTAAGCTTTATAACAATAACTATGTATTGCCCTTAACAAAGTGCATGTAAAACATAGAAATAAGCTTCAAGCTAGTAATCCCGTTTTGCATGAGTGTGCAAACAAGTTACCATTAATACGCTAGTATGTGGTAGCAAAATTATTTTCTAGGGCCTCTCTAGACAATGCCCTAAGTTAATTCTGAGCCTACTTAGGCCTAATAGCAATTCTTGTGACCCCCAAAGGGAAAAGTCACATTAAATGACAGTGCGATCCCCCTTGAAGTTCCCGTCTCAAGTTACTCCAAGTTTTTTCAAGGCAGCTTAGTCGATTTCGGTGAGGTGGCCGATGGAGTCTTGCCAGGTTCGAATTCGGGCATAGGTTTATAAGTACGATTGTCAGCTGGAGTGTGAGATCAAGATCCTATCCCAACAGTCTTGCTAGAAGAGCCGTATTGCCCAAGTTAGATTCAAGGGAAGAGGAGGAGTCGCGCCCATGAAGTTCTTTTCAAATTCGCAACAGCCCTAATGAAAAGAAAAGTCCATGGAGGTCAAAATTGACTAGACTGCTCCCAGACCAGCCCGGAACACATTTGAGTGAGCGAGAAACAGCCTGCCCTACCATCATCATGTTGGATCAGCCTCACGATCCGTTTTGTTAATAAAACAATCGCAACTGCGAAAGAAGACACAAATTCCGATCAAGCCCCAGCGCAATCGATATTGCCTGGGAGCGAGCTCAGTCAGACTTCGTCTGAGGGCTGAGGGATTTAAATCAATTTTAATCCCATTAGAGAGCGAAAGTGACCAGGAGTCACTAATTTAGGTCGTGTTGACCTTGGGGGCGTATCTGCAACTTCCTGGAAAACTACGGACTCAGTGTCACTTGGAGTCGTGCCTGGGTTTTCGGGGATAAGGAAAATATTGATATTGGTCCATTTCTCCGCCTTGGTCTTACTTGGGTTTGCTCAGTTGTGATCTGGGTGTTCTTGGTTGTTCGCACCGGAGTAACCGAGTGCACTCGGTGTCACTCGGTTTCACTTGGTGTCACTCGGTTTCACTCGGTGTCACTTGGTTTCACTCGGTTTCATTCGGTTTCACTCGGTTTCACTCGGTTTCACTCGGTTTCACTCAGTGTCACTTGGTGTCACTCGGTTCCACTTGGACTTGGTGTCACATCACTTGGTTTCACTAGGTTTCACTTGGTGTCACTCGGTGTCACTTGGTTTCACTTGGTGTTACTTGGTGCAAGCCAAGGGCCATGTTTTCCAAATTTGCGAGCAACCAACTTTCAAATTTGTTAGTTGTCGGAGTAGAAGTCACGAACAAAGATCGAACTAACAAATTTCTTTTCTCGTGTGTCCATGTTTACAGACCAAATTTGTCAGCGACCAACTCTTGTGGCGATGGACAGACCACAAAAGGCTTCTCTTTCTAAATTAACCTCCAGAATCGGAAGAAAATGCTGTACGATAGGAATTCAGTACTCTCTACGACTTGCG
The DNA here is from genome assembly GCA_013187285.1 of Cyclotella cryptica. NCBI lineage: Eukaryota > Bacillariophyta > Thalassiosirophyceae > Thalassiosirales > Thalassiosiraceae > Cyclotella > Cyclotella cryptica. The sequence continues at coordinate 3,680 of JABMIG010000163.1, read as the reverse complement.
AGCAACCATCAAATTTGTTAAGTTTCTAACAAATTTGATCAAATTTGTTTGTCGACCGTTTTTTATATTTGTTAGTTCACTTCGCCGGACCGGAGATATTCTCTAGGGAGAGATAAAATGACTAACAAATTTAAAGTTGGTTGCTCGCAAATTTAATAAACATGGACACTCTAGTTGACAGGTCTTTGGGTACACGACTACCTTTCAAAAATATCACTGGCGGGCAGGTTTTGCGGGCAAAGTTGCTAGGGAACCCAAAAATATTGTGTAGGCGGGCGAGGTGGGGTAGTCGGGTCTTAGTTAGTAAAATTTACTAGGATGCCACCCCTCCTTTTGCCCTACAACTTCCTGGAAAACCTGTTTTTTTGGCAATAAAATGTATCCAAGTAACACCAAGTGGTCTTTTTTTCTCGGAACAGAGAAAAAATACTCCGCCTGACACGCAGAGAAAACTCTGAGAATCCACGACTACCTGGCTTCGGTGAAACCGAGTGACACCAAGTGAAACCAAGTGAAACCGAGTGACACTGAGTGACACTGAGTGACACCAAGTGAAACCGAGTGACACCAAGTGAAACCGAGTGATGTAACTCCGAGTCCAAGTGACACCAAGTGAAACCAAGTGAAACCAAGTGAACCCAAGTGAAACCGAGTGACACCAAGTGAACCAAAGTGACACTAATGTCAAAGCGATTCAAAGTTGACTTTACGGGCCAATGAAATGACGTCAAAGTTGACTTTGAAGGACAAGATGGTTTGAGTCAGACCAGTAAAAAGACTTGAAATAGACATAAGAACAGTGTAATGGTTATCTAAATAAGTCAAATTTAGACGAAACGTGTGACACAAAGTGAAACCAAGTGACACCAAGTGAAACCAAGTGACACCAAGTGACCCCAAGTGACCCCAAGTGAAACCGAGTGACAACAAGTGAAACCGAGTGAAACCGAGTGACACCGAGTGACGTGACACCGAGTCCAAGTGACACCAAGTGAAACCGAGTTACACCAAGTGAAACCGAGTGACAACAAGTGAAACCAAGTCACTCGGTTACGCGAACAAGTAAGGCCAAGTCGGAGAAATGGACTAATTTTGAAATTTTCCTTATCCCAAAGTACCCGAGCGTGACATCGGGTCACTCCGAGTCCGTGATTTTCCAGGAAGTTGCTGATGAGGACCCTCCTTTGAAGTTTTGTGTGTGTGATCTATCTGCATTCCTACAGGAACAGAGATTTTGTGACTTTTCTACAGATTCCTATGTATAATATTTACGGCAAATTTAGCTGTTCCCCGGTTCCTCAAGTCTTGATATTCCCGAAAGGAGAAAAAGAAGAAACAGGAGTGTGATGGGCACTCGTCCTGATGTCATCATTTTTTGTGGAGTTTTCTTCTAGTCATGAGCTCAAGTAATGTGTGAATAATAATTGCCTGAGTAAGTAGTGTGTCTGCAATGAGCCTCCATGTGCAACTTGATTTAGATGATCAATGCACAGCCAGAGATCAAATATAACACCACTTTGACATGAGCCAAGGATACCTACTGGTACCCCTGACCAAGCCTGGGCCCCATATTAGGCCATGGGTACAACTACTATTCCCACTGAGAGGGGAAGTATGTCAAAATCCAACTCATGGCTTTCTCAGAAACAAGGAGTTAAGTGGTACATGCCTGTCAAGTATAGTTGACAAGGTTCAACTGCTCAATTGGCAAATTGGAATCTTGGATACAGCAGTTCCAAGATAGTACAGGCAATTTGGAATCTTGGATACAGCAGTTCCAAGATAGGACATGTCAATTACAAGATTGACATGATAAATTTGAGAGGATCACCATTGGGCAATCCTCATCTGTTGATCTATTCAATAGCTTATAAAAAATAACTTCCAATCAGCTGGAACACCCTTTTTTCTACTTCTTATATACAACTAATTTTGATTACGAGCTAACTACGTTCGATGCACCACCATGAGGAAGACTCTCCGACGACCTACTGACGGTCGACAAGAACAAATTTCGCCTTGACAAAGTACTCCGTTCATCGCATACCACCGTGCTAACGATTTTTTTCTAGAACCTCCAAGAAGCTCTTACAAGAGCTATTTATAGGCACCAGCTAAGAGAAAAATTGAGAGCAATGACCTCTGTGAAAGCCTTTCCCGAAGGGCTCAAATGGATCAAGTGCGAAAGCAGCGTGGGTGGTAAGAATTCCCCCGTGCGCTACATTCCCGAGCAGGATCCTGTCCAGGATGCCCTCGAGAAGAACAAGAAGACCACCTACTTCAAGTTGACTCTTCCCAATACTGGGAATGAGCTCAAGGTGGCGGTATGGGCGTCTGGGACTCCCAAGCAGTTCTTACTGCATGTTTGATCAGCGATTCACACGTGCAAGCAAATGGGGCTTGACACGAGCTCTGAAGAAGCAGAAAAGGCCATTGAAGCAGCCAAGCTAGACATGGATATTGCGAAGGGAGAGTATACACAGTTGCGTAACACCAAGAAGAAGAAGAAGGGTGGTAAGGAAGATGCGCCCGGCACGACCACCAAGGCTGTACCGCCCACCCTAGCTGAAGCAAAGGCCTTGTTTGATAAGGCCCTAAAGGCTCTAGAAGCCGCGAAGCTCGCCGTCACAACGGCAGGAGCAAAGCCCTTCAAGCTATACTGAAACTTCCTCTCCAACAAGGCTCGTCAGCCTTGGGAAAAGATCATCAAGGCCCATGTGACTCGCGCTCCTTGGGAAGACATCAAGGGAGTACCGCACACGGAGACTCCAACAAAAACTTGGTACTTGTTTCACGAGTGCATCATGTTCCACCTGCTGCAGGTGTTCCATCACGACACGGGTGAGGCCCTCAAGTACTATAACACAAACACGTTGAAGAAGCCCAACAGTGTCTCTATACGTCAGTTTTTCGTCCGGGTAGAACAGCTCAACAGCTACCTTGAGACATTGCCATGCCTATTCTACAGCCCGAAGGCTAATCAGGCTACCAAGAAGGTATTGCCCTTGGATGACGCCGACCTTGCGACTCACATTTTGCGCATGTGTCCGGCCAAGTGGCAGACCCACTACAACTTGACGGAGAATACCACTCCTGTCAGTACTAGGGCCCTCCTTTTGGTCCTAGAGAACATCGAGAACAATGCAGAACTCAAAGTTAAGCCCGCCAGTATGACCAAGGCAAAAGGGGCTGATCAGAAGCGGAAGATGGAGTCAATGGACTCCAGTATCCCCAAGAAGCCCAAAAAGGTGGGCTGGACTGACAAGCACTGTGTGCTCTGCAAGAAACATGAAACGCACAAAAGTCACGATACGCCTGACTCCCGCCGTTATAACAAGGACGGTACTCCGATCAAGAAAAATGGGGGCGCAGGTAAGCCCCATTCTGATGAAAAGAAACCGGAGGGTGCGAACTTTGCCCAGATAGTCCGGGCGGAGTTGAAGAAAGCTCTCCACAAGAAGTCTAGTAAGCGCAAGAAACGTCGCGCCAACGACTTGGAAAGTGACAGTGATTTCAACGAAAGCTCCTGAAGACGCGGGTCGGATGGAACTGGGGAATTACGTACAAGTAAGAAACGTAAATTAAATACTACTGATATAAATTATACTACCCCCAGTCCGAGTAAAGCTATCCCGCCGGATAAAAGTCGAAAAATTAATACGATTAAATTAGCTGCCATG